>CAUYPK010146062.1:0-17697 GCA_963574355.1 Loris lydekkerianus
TTAGGTGTTTAAATGGGAAGGTCTCTCTGTGCCATTAGTAACCTCATGCCAATTGGAACCCAGGTATCAAAGATCCATGGTCAGAGTGCACAGGCCACAAAACGGGAGGGTAGGACACTGCCCACAGCAAGGGAGACTTCAGGAATTGGGTAGGGTGACATTTGGGCCCTCTTCCCATAGCCATTATCTGACTGTGTGATGGATCCAATCGATCTGCAGGCAGTGTGTGTGTGTGTGTGTAAGTTGTGGGGACTAGGAATAATTGTTATCTCTCTAAAGTAGGACAGATGACAGAAAGAGCCATTCTCAGGTCAGGGAACTTTGAAGGAAATGTTCCTGGAGAATGCTTTGCATAGTTAGAGGACTGCCAATCCAGTGAGTAAAAGGCTGTGCCTCCTAGTAGGAGTTACCCAGCTATTCCTAAGGTGGACCAACCCTGGGCCAGCATTGTGCAAGGTGTTGTCCTCTGGAATATACCAACTTTCCCCAGAGTCTCCTTTTGATTTGACAAGCTCCTGCTATCTCCCCATACAGCCCAGAGGAAAGGTTATGTGCCCTGTGTTGCGGCCAAAGAGATTCTAGGGTGCCTGGCACAGCCAGTAGCCACTAAGGCTCAGTGGTAGTTTCAGGAAAGGAAGTCGCAGTGGAGAGGAAGCTGGGAACATATTAGCCATAGTATGGAGGGAACAGAACCCATACTGATATAAACAGTATACATCCCTCAGCAGCACCCCAGGGCTATCTGGTGTTCTGGAGGCCACCTGTCCACAAATCAGTGGAGACAGTTACAGTTTCATACATTGCCAAAGGAACAATAGGCCTGAGGATATCTTATGACAGGCAGGGTCTGAGAAAGTTATTGGAGGCCTGGGGGCCTGAAGTCCATGGCAGGGATATTTGCACTCCCTTGCATCCCAATAGCAGTTCTAATGTTGTGACCCACAGGTATTGTGTAAAATGGACATGACATTAGTTAAGGTTAAGAACCTCTGCTCTAGGGGGACCAGTCACAACCAGGAAGCCACTAGGGCTCAGTGATGGATTCAGGAGAGGATGTCCCCATTGCGGAGGGGGCAGGAAACATGGTAGATAGAAAATGAAGAGGACAGAGACCACCCAGTCATCAGCAGGGTGGGTCTAGCAACAGCACCCGATGGCCATCTGAGATTGTGGAGGCCTGGGGAAGCCACCCTTCCGCAATTCAGTGCCTTAGTCACAGGTTCACACACCATCAAGGGGAGGTTAGCCCTGCAAATTTCTTGGGAAAGGAAGAGTCTGAGGTATGCATGTGAGACCTGGAGGACTGAAGCCTTGGGGGTCACCCCTCCTATACTCCCATGCTGTTAAAGCTCTCCAGACCTGCCTCATGGCATGGCACCTGCTTCCTTCTTCACCTGCTAAGGAAAAGTTCTTACTGTGAGGGAGATAATGAACCACCTACAGATATCAACTATATTCACAGAGAAAAACAAAGACGTGCTTGCCTACATCATAAATTTGGAGGTAGGCCAGGGAGGCTTAGTCTGGCTGCCATGGTGGTTGTGGTGGCTTTTGAGGGACAGAGCTGTGAAAGAGAAGTGACCCACTGACTACCTTAGCTCACCCAGGACCGGTCTCCCTTCATCTCGTTGCCGTCCCCTTGTTCCCTGGCAGGTGGAGAAAGTCAGCGTTCCCAGGAGCTGCTGCAGGGTGAAGGACTTCTTCTATATGAACCCCCACTTAAAGAATGAATTGATTGCCTACGATTATTTCCTCAGTATCACTGGTGGGAGGTAGCTTCTGGATGCTCTTAGAGCAGAGTGCACTTGCCCTGGATGGTGGGAATCCTTCTCTAATTGCTTGTACTCCAGGGTACAAGGCATTTTGTACCTCTGCCATCCAGTGTTACTGGACTGATGACAATAAAGTGCTCTGCCTCAGAAAGGACACCAGTGTTCAGAGCTTCATCTGATGGGTGTCAAACCACAACTGCCCCAGGTCAAACCAGATTGCTAGGGTACAAACCCTTTATTCATCACTAGGACTATGCTGTGTTTGTATTACAGATTTGGCGTGTGGGCTAATTTAAGGGCACAACTTGTCCATCTTTTCCTTCCAGATCATCCTCAAGGACCTGTGGCCCTATCCACTGGACAAAAACCTGAGCGAGGAAGACACCATGAATGACAGGAGAGAGGAGGTCAGGTGAGCAGCCCAGGATTGGACCTGGAGGCCAGAAACCACTTTTCTGGTTTCTGGGACATGGTGGAGTAGGTGAAGCTCTAGAGTGACTGTAGTGGCCACCAAAGGTCATCCTGTAGGTGCAAGACAAAGCAAAGCTGAGAAGTCCACATTTCATGCTGGGAAGCTCAAGACCAATAGAAGTTCAGGATCACTGAGGGGGAAGCAGGGCTGAATTTGTAAGTGTGTTTTCCTGAATGGTAATGCTCTGGGTTTTAATCTGGTTTCAATCCACCATGAGGTCCCTTCCAGCCATTCCAAGCCATTCAATGTGGGTCCTTGTATCCCCCCATCTGAGCATCCCAGGACATCTCTAAATTGACTGCAGAATCGCTGTGCCCACTTGTGGATCACCCAGGTTTCAATTCAAGCCTCTTCGGGCTTTCTTTTCAATGCCCTAAGCTGCAATTCTGGTAAGTGTCATAATATGAAATGAAGGTGTTGGGGATCACCGGAGCGGTGATTAGAAAGGATGGGGAAATGTCAAGGGACAATGTGCCTGCCCAAGGGAAGAAATCCCAGTGTTTGCATGTCATTCAGAGACCCACAATATCCTCTCCACTCATAGGTGTTCTTCTCCATCTCGGTCTATGTGTTCTTCTCTTGTGCATATCTTCTGAGGTGTGTGTGTGTGTTTGTGTGTGTGTGTGTGTGGTGTGTGTGTGTGTGTGTGTGTTTGTGTGTCTGTTGCCTGTCCTTGAAACACACAGATTTCTAGATGTCAGCAACGGAGGATTGAGAGGCCTCAGGGGATGCAGTTAATGAAGTTTCTGCAAACAGGAGACAGAATGGAGCAAACGTCTAGTGTAAAATGCTGCTAAGGTTTGTTCATAGCCTACAAAACCCTCCCTCTTGCTGTCAGAAAAATGGAGTTTCTCTTCTGGTAACCCTGGGAGGAAGCAGACGTTGAGTATTCCATGTAGCATGGAGATACCTGTGGGCTCCAGGTAGAAGAACCAAGCACTAATGATCCTGGGGGAGGGAGCAGGGGAGCTCCACAGTAGGACAACATTCTAATGTTTCTGATTTTCTTTATAAATTCTCAGGATAGAACTGGACATTGCCTTGGAAGTTCTCACCACTTCAAATGAGCTGTAGTTTCCATGGACTGTAAGGCCACACTAAGTCCAGTGTGCATTCCCTGGATTGCGTGGGAGGTGGCCAGAGAGCTGGATAACCTGTTGTGGTCAACAGCAAGATGAGAAGTAAAGGACTCAAGTTAGAAATAATGCTGATAGACATGCATGGAATGAGGATGTGTCTTAAGGGATTGTGGTTTTGTCATCCAATAATTATGAAGATCTTCACAAGGACAAGCTGGGAGGAGAAACTGCAGGCCCTGCCCAGTGTTCTATTCTGGGAGGAGAAAGACCTGAAAGGCAACAATAATGTTATATGTGTGTGCTTTATTGTGTAACCCTGTGCTGGTGAACAGGCACAAAGCATAAAGGTGTAGCTATTCAGTAACAAAGCAATAGAGAGCTTGTACCTTCAGCGTCCTGCAAAGACTGTTGGGGTCTCTTGCAAGTTCACTTTTTGTCAAAGAGAAGCTCAGCTACTCTACTCTGGCTGTGGGATAGTAGACATACAGTATCCACAACTGGGGAGGGACTGACCAGCTGACAGCTTCCAAACGGAGGACACATCAGTGATGGCACTGGATCACCAAAGCTCCAGCCAGGCTGTGCAGCTACCCCAAATTTCTCAGTGTAACTCTGCTCAGCAGCCCCTATGCCTGTGTGATGATAGAGGATTGAGACAGGTGCCAGGAGATGAGGGCATAAAGAACATGCCTCGTATATACTACCAGACTTGAACTCTCTATCAAGATGTATGTGGATGGTCTCACTTGTAGAATGTTACCTACTTTCAAGAGGAGGAAGTGTTCATCACACATATGTAGTGTGTGGCTGTGTTGTGCTTTCCCACAGCCTGAGCTCTGAAACAACCTCCCCCCGCCTCCCGTATATTCTACCCCGGCAGGCTCACTGTTTTTGCTCTAGACAAGGCATCTAAAGTGCTAGTCAAGATGATCTGAGCAGAAGCCCCTCCGCTCAAAGCCTCCCTGCTTTGCACCAGACAGGGAGGCAGGTCTTCTTTGGGATAAGAGGGAGGCATGCAGAATAACCCACTACCATTCCCAGGGGCCTCCTGGAGCAATAAAAGTCCTCCAGCACATGCTAGACAGTAGGCCCTTGTGAAGCTGCTGTCTGGTCACCACCTTTTCTCATGGCCAACAGGTAACTGTGTCCAACTCATAACCTGCTGGGAGAAGCTGTCTCTTCTGCTACTCTCTTTGTCCCTCTATCCCTCTTCCTTCCACTCTCTCATTCTCTGCTTGTCTTGTCCTTGTTGACCTTTGCCTCTGCCTCAGTCACACTCGGTCATCCACTGTCTGCCTGCCTGACACTGGGTATCAACAACTTGATAGAGAGTTCAAGTCTGTTAGTATATTTTGATTCTTCCACCAGTATGATTGTCAGGTTGACATACGAGGCGTGTCCTTCATGCCCTCATCTCCTGGCACCTGTCTCAACCTTCTACCATCACACAGGCATAAGGAGCTGCAAATCTCCTACCTATGGCATGAGCCTTGGCTATTCTCTGCGGAATGGGCTCTCTTTTGGGCCAGATGCTGGGTTTATAAAAATGCCTTGGTTTTCCTGAGTGTCCAGAATGTCTGCGATGAACTCTGAAATACCCCTGACCTGGCCTCATTCCTATTTTTATAGACGGAGGCATGTAGCTCTTTTAAACTGCACACACTAAACAAAATCTATAGTATTTGTTTTACTTATTGATCAGGATTGGCTTTTTGCAGGGAAGATCCAGGTGAGGGAGACACTGTTGCCTCCCAGGAACTACAACGAATGTCCTCTAGAAATCCTTCTTCACCTGACTCTTTCCTCCCCTCGGGACTTGGCTGCGCAGGGCTGAGCACAAGAGCAAGGAGGGATCTTCTGGATGGCTTGCCGTGAGCATTTTTGACTGGCAACTTTGACCTAAGTGCAGCCCTTTCCTGACCCTGAGCCAGACCTTATAGGGCTGCTGGCTGTGGAGTTCAGTCCTCTTAGTCTAGCAAAGCCCTCCAGGAAATGCGGGGGCAGAGAGGCAATGCTTAGGCTCATGTGATCCTGCTGTGAATGAGACAGTGCTCGCTGTTGTTGCCGTGAAAGTTTTTACGTGTTCCCTCCCACTCCGGGAAATATCATTCTCAGGGACCCAAGAAGAGAGGACAGGAGCAGATGTGCTCTTGGATTGTTCTCCAAGGCCAAAGAGCAAGTGGCAGCACCAGCTGCAGACCTTTAAGTCTTCCTCAGGCACTAGACTGGGCCACACTGCCTCCTTCTGTGCCACCAGAGGGCGAACCCACAGGTTTGTGCTCTGAATCCCTCATCTATTGGCTTACGTTTCAGAAAGGGCAGGTCGAGGCATCGCGCTAATACCCTCCAACCACTGGTGAAGCTGGGCACCAAGGAGCAGTGTGCGCGCATGCCACAGGCATATGACCCTCCCCCTTTCTCACAACAGAAGGAGTAGCCAGAGATGGGGTCCATTGTGTTCAGGTAGCATGTGCAGCCTCAGGCGCAATGTGCGTGGGCCCAAGTGTGGAATCCCAGCGCTTAGACCTATCTTTCCCTTCCGCCACAGTACGTGCCGCTTGACGGTAGGACCACATTTCCAGTCAGGTAGGGCGGTGTGGTGCTGGGTCTCCCAGGAAGCCTTAGAGGACTTAGGTCAGGGAAACACCCTTCTGGAAGGCAAGGCTCAGCGGCTGGCAGGCGAAGGGGCCAAGGAGGACAGTGGTTACACAGTTGCTGGCTGGGAGTTTCATGTGGTGCTTCGTGGGCAGCTGAGGCAGCAGGCCTGTCGATGGAGCAGGATGAGCAAGGGAGCTTCACAGGGTAGAGCCAGAGGGCGCGGAGTCCCTGGGAGCGAAGTCTGAGCTGGAGGTGGTCTAGTGATCCTGATTGCGCGGATAGAGGTGGTCAGAAAGACCCGGCAGGCGATGCCCACTTGACCTAGGAGAATTGAGCATGAAGGTAAAGACGATGGACAGGAAGAGGAAGAGAAAAGATAGGCAGGAGAGGGGTGCTTTTCTCTCGGAGCTCTCCAGACACCCAGGAGAACCTGAGCAGAGTGAGGGCCGGAGACATCATGGAGTACACTCGCGGGAAGCACAAGATCTGGCAGAGAATGGAGGCACATCTGAGGTGCGTGCACACCATCATGCGGAGCATCCGTGGCTTCTGGGCTAAAGCTGTATGCTTACTGTCTTTACTTCATGGGGGCTGGCAATGGGCAAGACTGGCGACAGAAGGAAAGGCAGCATACGGGAGGGGAAAAGACTGCCCAAGAAAAAAAGAGACAGCAGGAATCGGGTCGGGTGACACTAGGGGCCCTCTTCTCACAGCCACTCGCTGACAGTGTGGATGGATCATAGCCCCGCAGGTAGTGATTTATCCTGTTTTAGGGGACTGGTAACACTGGTCTGGCCTGAAGGGATGAAAGCCTCAACAGAAAAATCTGAAACTACCTGGTAGAAGTCAGATTTTCACTGCTTCGGCCTTTGACCCACAGACAAAGGGCGCAGGGATTTGATTCCAAAGCCATAGGCAGGACTGAGGTGGGTTGAAGTTTGGGTACCCATAGAAAGGTCCCATTGTGTAGTGAGTCTCTATGTGTGACTCTCTACCCTCACAGACATGTGTTTGTATGTCTCTCTCCTCACTGGCTTCTGTGTGTGTGCCTTACCCACAAGGTTCCCTCTGTGTCTCTGTCTACCTGCACATGATCTCTGTTTGTCTGTCTCAGCACAACACCTGTCTCTCTGTGTCTCTTTCTGCCTTCAAGTCCCCCCCCCACCCCAAACCTGGGCATTCTTTCTTCAACCACCTTAACTCTCTCTCCTAAACACCAGAAACTCTCTGTTTCTCCCTCGGCCTCTAGAGCTGTCATGTTCATGTGGTCAGTCCCACCACAGAATCTCTGTGTGTCTCCTTCTCCCACAAGGGGTCTTTGTGTGTTTCTCTCTCTCATCTCTCAGCCCTCTCTCTATTTTCTATCCCTTTCTAACTGAGCCCTCCCCCTATTATCTCCCTTGTGTCACCCATGTCTCACTCTGTCACACTTACAACATACCTCTCTGTGTGGCAGTCACCCAGTCCTTCTCTCTCAATTTGTCTCCCAATCTCTGCTCAAGTTTAGACCTATTGTGGGCTTGACAAAATGCATCCACCTCTCTGAATACTTCCATGCCACACTTGCTAACATTTAGGTCTGTGTGTTCATGTCATTGTCAGTTCAGTTATGCTGTTTGGCTGCCATGATTCCCGTCATTGTCCCTGATAACCTATTTTGGCAGGGGGCTTTCCCTGGATTGAGTTGGGGGTGACCAGAGAACTGGTTGCCCTGTCATGGTCACCAGCAAGATTGGAAGAAAATGACCCAGGTGAGGAGTGATGCTGATAGACATGCAGGGTAGGAAGAGGTGTCCAGGGGATCTTGGGAAAGGGTCCAATGATTATAAAGGTCTTCACAAGGAAAATGCCGGGATGAGAAACAAGCAGCAACACCCCAGGGTCATCTGGGATTCTGGTGTCCTGAGTAAGCCACCCCTCTGGTGCAGTCAGTCATATGTTGACACAACATCAAAGGAAGGAGAGGATTGAGGATATCTTACAAAGGGAAGGTCTGAAGAAGACATGGGAACTGTGGGGGGTGGAAGCCTCGGGCATCCCCCTGTCCAACACTCCCACATTGTCAATGCTCTCCAGACCTACTGTGGGGCATGGCACCTAGTTCATCATTCCATGAGTTGGATAAGATCCTTAGCCTGAGGCAGATTATCGACGATAATCACAGAGGAAGATGAAGATGTGCTTTTCTCGGTGACCCATTTGGAGGTAGGCCAGGGAGGCTGAATCTGGCCTGCCATGGGTGGTTGTGGTGGCATTTGAGAGGCAGAGCTATGCAAGAGAAGTGACCCAACCACCAGAAACCTGTCTACCTTAGCTCACCCTGGAATGGTCTTACTTCCTCTTGGTGCCCTCCCCCATTTTTCCATGGCAGGTGGAGGAAAGCAGACTTCCCAGGGAAGGCTGCAGCTTGAAGTTTTTCTTCCATCTGACCCCCTACCACAGAGTTTGTGCTCATAGGTCCTCATCAATTGACTTAAGTGAAAGAAAGGGAAAGTCCAGGCACCGCCCTAACACTGTCCAACCAATAGTGAAGCCAGGCATGATAGCCCGGGGTATGTGCTTGTGTGAAAAGTCTGAGCAGCCCCCAACCTCACACAAGGGGTTGAAGATGGACCTGGGGACCACTGCAGTCAGGTACAGTGTGCAGCCTTAAGCACTGTGCGTGTTCACCCGAGTGTGCAATCCGAGCACTTGGAGCTGCCTTTTCTCCTGCCACAGTAAGCAACGCTTGAGGGTAGAGACATATAGGAAGCAAGGCAAGGCCATATTGTGCTGGGCCTCCGCATGAAGTCTTAGAGGACTTAGGTGAGGGAAACACCCTTCTGGAGGTCGAGGGTCATGGTCTGGTAAGGGAGCAGGCTCAGGAGGACAGTGGTTACAGAGCTGCCGTCTGGGAGGTTTATGTGATGCTTTGTGGGCTGAGTCAGCTTGCTTGGTGGTTTTTTTTTTTTTTTAATTCTTTTGTAAATAGATCATAAATATATTTATGCCATTTTCAGTGCCTTGATTATTTGTACAGATTGGAGTGCGTACATCATACTAATCAACATAGCTTTCACCTCATTTACCCAATTATAGCATTAGGACTTTTATGTTCTACACATGATGGATCCAAATTGTACTTGCAATAGTTGTGGTTCCCCTACTATCCCCTACACTACCACCTTTTCCCTCTCCCTCCCCTTCCCTACTTCATTCTAGGCTAAAGTTGTGTTTCATTTTTCATATGCAAGTGTGAGTTATTATAAATTGGTTTCACAATAGTACTGAGTACGTTGGATACTTTCTTTTCCCCATTCCTGAGATACTTTACTAAGAAGAATATTTTTCAGCTCCATCCATGTAAACATAAAAGAGGTAAAGTCTTCATTTTTTTTTTTTTTTTTTACTGCTGCATAGTATTCCATGGCATACATATACCACGATTTATTAATCCATTCATGGGTCTATGGGCACTTGGGCTTCTTCCCTGACGTGTCAATTATGAATTGAGCTGCAATGAACAATCTGGTGGGCAATATCTTTATTGCCAAATGATTTTTGGTCCTTTAGATATACACCTAGAAGATAAATTGCTGCATCAAACGGCAGGTCTACATTCAGATCCCTGAGTATTCTCCAAACTTCCTTCCAAAAGGAACGTACTAGCTTGCATTCCCACCAGCAATACAGAAGTGTTCCCTTTTCTCCACATCCACGCCAACATCTGTTGTTTTGAGATTTAGTGATGTGGTCTACTCTTACTGGAGTTAGATGGTATCTCAGAGTAGTTTTGGTTTCCATTTTTCTGATTCTTAAAATGATGATTATTTTTTCATGTGTCCGTAGGCCATGTGCCTGTCTTCTTCAGAGAAGCTTCTGTTCGTGTCTCTTGCCCACAGTGAAATGGGATCACTTGTTTTTTGCTTAGTAGTAAGTTGGAGTTCTCTGTTGATTCTGGTTATTAGACCTTTGTCAGAAATATAACTTGCAAAAATCCTCTTCCATTCTGAGAGCTGTCTATTTACTTTACTTAGTGTGTCCATGGCAGTGCAGAAACTTTTTAATTTGATCAGATCCCAGTAATGTATTTTTGATGTTGCTTCAATTGCCCAGGGTGTCTTCCTCATGAGGTATTCTCAGAGACCAATTTTTTCAAATGTTTCTCCTGCACTCTCTCTAAGAAAATTTATAGTTTCATTTCTTAAGTTTAAGTCCTTTAAACAGTGAGAGTCAATTTTTGTTAGAGGAGAAAGGTGTGGTCTAGTTTCAGTCTTCTACAAGTTGCCAGCCAATTCATCCAGCACCATTCATTAAATAGGGAATCTTTTCCCCAATGTATATTTACATGATTATTAAATCATAGCTGTGTACATTAGTGCAGTCAAGGGGTACAATGTTCTGGTTTCATATACAATCTGAAATATTTTCATCGAATTGTTTAACATATCCTTCATGGCATTTTCTTAGTTATTGCATGGACATTTGTATTCTGCATTTAGTAAGTTTTGCCTCTACTCATTCTAAGATGCACCATAGATGTGGCCCCACCAATTACCCTCCCTCCACCCCAACCTCCCCCCTCTTATCCCCTCCCTTGGCCCTTTACCCATATTCTTGTGCTATAGTTGGATTACAGCCTTCATATAAAAGGTATAAATGAGCTTCAAAGTAGGACTGAGTATATTGGATACATTTTCTTCCATTCTTGAGATACTTTGCTAAGAAGACTATGTTCCAGCTCCTTCCATGTAATCATGAAAAAGGTAAAATCTCCATCTTTCTTTAAGGGTGCATAGTATTTCATGGTATACATGTACCACAATTTATTAATCCATTTATGGGTCAATGGACACTTGGGCTTCTTCTATGACTTAGCAATTATGAATTGAGCTGAAATAAACTTTCTGGTACAGATGTCTTTGTTATATTGTGATTTTTTTGTCTTCAGGTTATATACCTACTAAAGAAATGATAGCATCGACTGGCAGGTCTCTCAGTATTCTCCAAAAATCCTTTCAAAAGTAACGTATTAGTGTGCATTCCCACCATCAGTGTAGAAGTAGTCCCTTTTCTCCACCTCCAGGTCAACATCTCTGGTTAGGATTTTGTTAAGTTGGCTAATCTTACTGGAATTAGGTGATATCTCAAAGTTGTTTTGATTTGCATTTCTCTAATGATTAAGAATGATGAGCATTTTTTCCATGTGTCTGAATGCCATGTGCCTGTCTTTGTTAGAGAAGTTTGTCTTCATGTCCTTTGCCCACCCTGATATGGGATCACTTGTTCTTTTCTTGATAACACATTTGAGTTCTCTGTGGATTCTGGTTATTAAATCTTTGTTGGAGGTATAGCCTGCAAATATTTTCTCCCATAGTGAGGGCTGTCTGCTTGCTATACTTATGTTTTTGGCTGTGCAGAAGCTTTTGAGTTTGATCAGGTCCCAGTAGTGTATTTTTGATACTGCTTCAATTGCCTGGGGAGTCCTCCTCATAAAATATTCACCCAGGCCAATTCATTCGGATTTCCTGGCACTTTCTTCTAGTATTTTTATAGTTTCATGCCTTAAGTTTAAATCTTCTTATCCAGTGGGAGTCTGTCTTAGTTAATGGTGAAAGGTCTGGGTCCAGTTTCAATCTTCTACAGGTCCCCAGCTAGTTCACCCAGCACCATTTATTATATAGGGAATCTTTTCCCCACTGAATGTTTTTAATTGGCTTATCAAAGATCAAATAATGGTAAGTAGCTGAATTCATCTCTTGGTTCTCTATTCTGTTCCAGACATCTACCCCTCTGTTTTTGTGCCAATACCAGTCTGATAGTACAGTCTGAGCTCCGGTAGTGTGATTCCTCATGCTTTGTTTTTATTTCTGAGTAATGTCTTGGCTATTTGAGTTTTTTTCTGATTTCACATAAAACAAAGTATTATATTTTAGAGATCTTTAAAATATGACAATGGAGCTTTAATAGGGATTGCATTAAAATTGTATATTGCTTTGGGTAATATAGACATTTTAACAATGTTGATTCTTCCCAGCCATGAGCGTGGTATGTTTTTCCATTTGCTAACATCTTCAGATATTTCTTTTCTTAAGGTATCATAGTTCTCTTTATAGAGATCTTTCATGTCCTTTGTTAGGTAAACTCCCAATTATTTCATCTTCTTTGGCACTACTGTGAAAGGAATAGGCTCTTTGACTGTTTTTTAGGCTTGGCTATTGTTGGTATATATTTAATATAAAGGCTACAGATTTATGGGTGTTGATTTTGCATCCTGAGACATTGTTGTATTCCTTGATCACTTCTAAGAGTTTTGTAGTAAAATCCCCGATGTTTTCAGATATATGATCATATCATCTGTGAAGAGTGAAAGTTTGATCTCTTTTGACCCTATGTGGATACCCTTCATCTCCCTTTCTCCCCTAATTGCAATGGCTAAAACTTCCATTACAATGTTAAAGAGCAATGGAGACAATGGGCAACCTTGCCTGGTTCTCGATCTAAGTAAAAATGATCTCAATTTAACTCTGTTCAATACGATATTAGCTGTGGGTTTGCTGTAGATGGCCTCTATTAGTGTAATAAATGTCCCTTCTATACCAATTTTCTTAAGTGTTCTGATCATAAAGGGATGCTGGATATTATCAAAAGCCTTTTCTGCATCAATTGAGAGAATCATATGGTCTTTATTTTTGAGTTTGTTTACATGCTGAATTACATTTATAGATTTACGTATATTGAACCAGACTGGAGACACTGGGATAAATCCCACTTGGTCATGGTGTTATAATTTTTTTTTTTTTTTTGAAGTTTTGTTGGATTCTGTTTGTTAGGATCTTATTGAGTATTTTTGCATCAATATTCATTAGTGATATCAGTCTATAATTTTCTTTTCTTGTTGGGTCTTTCCGTGGTTTAGGGATCAAAGTGATGTTTGCTTCATAGAATGTGTTGGGTAGTATTCCTTCCTTCATTTTCTATATTTTAGAAGAGGTTTAGTAATATAGGTACTAGCTCTTCTTTACAGGTTTGGTAGAATGCTGATGTAAAGCCCTCTGGTCCTGGGCTTTTGTTTTTAGGGAGATTTTGTATAGTTGATGCTATTTCAGAACTTGATATAGGCCTGTTCAACATTTCCACTTCCTTCTGGGTATTGGTAGGTGGCGTACTTGCAAGTATTAGTCGATTTCTTTCAGAATTTCATATTTCTGAGAGTAAAGTTTCTTGTAATATTCGTTAAGGATTTTTTGAATTTCTGAGGAGTCTGACGTTATTTCATCTTTACCAATTAAAATAGATGAAATTAGAGATTTTAGTCTTTTTTTTTTTTTTTCCTGGTTAGGTGGGCCAAAGTTTTATCTATTTTATTGATCTTTTCAAAAGACCAACTTTTGGATTTATTTGATCTGTTGTACAATTCTTTTGTTTTCAACTTCATTTAATACTGCTCTAATTTTGGTTATATTGTGGAACAGCACAATTGCCAACTGACTGGGTCAATAAATAACAGAGTGTATTGAGTAATGTGGGTCCTTGTACTTCCTGGAAATTACAGGTTGTTTGAAATGGTGAGAACTTTCAAGGAAATGTCCACCTGTCTCCTCAGAATTCACAATGAAGAGCAGAGACCTTAGGTATCTATCCCTTTTAGGGAGAGGCCCTGATTCCTAAACTGGGACAAAAAAAAAAAAAAAAAAAGGGGTGGGGGGGTTCTATGCTCCCTGCAATGGTGAATATCTGTTTCCTCCCAGTGTTCCTATAATAGCAACTCCTTTCTTCTCTCATGGATGAAGAGGGATTTCTAGGCCATGCACTAAATTCAAGAAGCCCTACTAGCTTACCCATGCACAAACAACCAATTCTGAGCAATCGCTTGCAATGCTGAGATCAAACATTTGCCCTCAGTGTCTGTGGGGTGATGGCAATATAATTTAGGTCAACAGAGACAGTAACAGGAGCCATAGAACCCAATACGGGATAAATGAACTGACTCAGAGAGGGGCATGCAGACAGACCTGAATGTTAGCATGCACAACATGGGTGATATCACCATGTTGGGAATTTCATGTCGGTCCTAGCCTTGCATTGAAACTCAAGGAGATAGTGAGAGATGGAGTGAGAATGAAGGAAGGGAGGGCTGTCATACAGAGAGTTACTTGTGTGGTAAGGGAAGACACACTTTCCTCGGCCCCTAGCACTCTCTTTGTCCCTCTCTCACACCAGAGACAAGGCTGTGGTGGGTGAGAGAGATACAGAGAGAGGAAGAGAGCACTAGGGACCATGAGAGAAACAGAGAGCTGTCTTCTAGGGAGGAGAGACAGAAAAGGTGGTGGAAAAAAAAAAAAAAAAAAAAAAACCCAGAGAGAGAGAGAGAGAGTGAGGGTCATCAGGCAGAAAGAGACACAGAGGCAGATGGTGTGCCAAAACAGTCAAACAGAAATGGTTTTCAGGAAGAGAGAGCCACAGAGGGAGCCTTGAGGCTAACAGATGCACACAGAGGCTGGCAAGGATAGAGAGAGATACACAGAATCAGAGCCATGAGGGGGTAGAGAGACAAATAGGGACACCCTTGTATCAGCAAGCAGAGATACAAACCTTGTATTACCCCACCTCAGTCATGCCTGTGGGTTTGGAACCAAGTCCCAGGGCACTTTGTCTCAGGGCCAAGTAGTGAGAGTCTAACTAGCTGGTAGATTCAGACTTGGCTGTGTGGGGCTTGTCATCCGTTCAGAGGATCATGTCCTGGTGCTGTGGCCTTTCACCAGTGGGATGTGTTACTCTGTTACAACAAGGTGAGCAGATAGAGGACTCTGCTCACAGCTCCCTCTGTTTTGTGGCTGCCTTGGCAGATCCTGGAACCAGTCACGGGATGCAGGCAGAAAGTCTCACAGAAGTTGGCAATGGGGCATTGTTAAGGACTCCTAGGGAGCCCAACATTACTACGCCTCCTTCAAACAGAACCCAGGGAATGGCATTTCCTTTCTGAGGCACTGGCCAGCCAAAGACCAGGGGACCCAGTAGGGTAAACTGAGGAGCCTTAAAGACCTCATCCATTGTGATAGTGTACCTGGAGTAAAGGAGTGGTCATCTCTAGAGATTAGAGCCAGAACACACTGCTTTGCTGGTGGCTTAGCCATCAGCCCTACTCAGACCTCACAAGCCATGCCTTCTAATCTCAAGTCCAATCCTGACAAAGGGGAGGGCATTTTTAATGCTACTGGCAGAGGCAAGAAGGATCCGGCATGTGACTGTGACACCCCCAACCTTGACATAGCAATGAAGGCACCGAGGATTCAACAAGTGTGGTGGGAAGGTGAAAACCAGTGGCAGAGGTGTGTGAGGTGTGTGAGTGTCAGACAAGGGGATGGCCTGGCTTCAGCTCCCCATAGATCCTACAACTTCCTCAGACCCTGCCTTTTGTAAGACATCCTGAGGCCACTCCTTCCTTTGGTGGTGGTGTGTTCACAAATGACTGCATTGATTTCTGGAGGGGGTAGGCTTACCCAAGCCTTCAGAATCCCAGATGACCCTGGGGTTCTGCTGATGGATCCATGATGCTGATATCAGTATGGGCCCTATTCTCTCCACATGCTGTCTACCATGAGCCCTGTCCTCTCTTTAAACTACTTCTGAGCCCTAGCAGCTGCTTGGCTGTCCCTGGTACCCTATAGGCTCCTTGGCTACAAAAGCAGGGCACATATCCCTGACTCTAGGCTGTTTGGGGGACAGCGACAGGTTGTCAGAATCAAGGGAGACTCTGGGGAAAGTGTCTTCCAGAGGACAGCACCTTACATGTTGGTCCAGGGTTGGACCATCTCTGTTGCAGGTGGCTAGCTCCTACAACCAAGCACAGTCTTTATATCACTGACTTAGCCACTCATCTAAGATCTTCCAAGGAATGTTTCCTTCAATGTTGTGCTACTGGAGAAAGGATCTTTTTGGGTCTGTCCTACTTTAATGAGATAACCTTTCTTCCCTATACCCACCACAGGCTCACTCACTACCTGCAGGTAAGATCCGTCCACACTGCCAGCAAGTGGCTGTGAGACAAGGGCCCTAGTCAGGCCCAACCCGACTCCTGCTGTCTCTTCTGTCTTGGGCAGTATCCCTTCTCTGCCGATTGCTGCTCTTCCCTCTGCCCCAGGCCTTGTCCACCCCCTGGACAAGCTGAAGGAGCAGCAGTAAGGATACATCTTTTGTTCAGAAGCCATGGATGCTCCGGATGATGGTGCTTCTGTGCTCAAGATATGCCTTCATCCACTGCCGGACCTAGGGGCTTCAGGTGAGCATAGTCCATGTTGCATCGGGCATTCACTCTGCTCAGGTCCATCTGTATGTCTTGGAAAACTCTGAGAGCAGACTTGTGCCTGGGAGCCAAGAGTCCCTTCACTTCCTGCCTGTTCCCCTCCTCCTCCTGGGCATCATCTTCACCTTAATGCTCATTGTGCTGCGTAATTTGGGGGCATCACCCCCTCCCCCCCATTACCTCCTCCACCTGGACCATCAGGGTCACCTCAGCCACCCCAAGTTCTCACTCAGCCCCCAGGGACTCGCCTCTGTCCTCTGGCTTCACTTTGGTGAAGCTGTCTTGCACAGTCAGCTCCATTAACATGCGTCCACCAAACACCACATGAACCTCCTAGTCAGACTCCATAATCACTGCCCTCCTGGGCCTGCTTCCCTGCCCCTGCCCCTCACCATCTAGAAGGGCATTTCCTTGACCTAAGTCCTCCAAGGCTTCCTGGGAAGGCCCAGTATCCCACCCCATTGCCCGGCTCTCCTTGTGGCCATAGTGTCAAGCAGTGCCTACTGTGGTAGTAGCAGAACACAGCTCCAAGTGCTGGAATTACACACTTGGGCCAACTCACACAGTGCCTGAGGCTGCTCGCCCTACCTGAGGGAACGGGGCCCCAGCTCGGTCTTCATTCCCTGGTACGAAGGTAGTGGCGGGTCAGACTCTTCACTCCTGAGCACACACTGCGCTCTGGTGCCTAGCTTCGCCATTAGGGCGTTGCCTCCACCTGCCCCTTTTTGCCAATAGATGAGGGGTACTAACTGTGTGTTCACCATCTGGCAGCCCAGAAGGAGGCAGTGTTGCCCACACCAGCACCTGCAGTGGTCCTGCAGGTCTACAGCTGGTGCTGCCACATGGTCTCTGGCCTTGGTGAACATTCCAAGTGCACATCTGCTTCTGTCCTCTCTTGTTGGATCCCTGAGAATAACATACCATGAAGCAGAAGGGAACACATAAAGTCTTTCACAACGGAAACTAGAAAGACCCGAAAGCACTGTGTCACCGACAGTAGGAGCGCATGAACCCGAGTTTTGCATTTCTCCCCGCAGGGTTTCCTGAGGGCTTTGGTAGACTAAGATGACTAAGCTCAACAGCCAGCAATGCTACAAGGTCTGGCTCAGGGCCAGGAAAGGCCAGCACTTATGTCAAAGTTTCCACCCAAAAAGGCTCATGGCAGGCCATCCAGCAGGATCACTGTTTGTGTGCACAGCTCTGTGCAGCCAAGTCCCCAAGAGGAGGAACCAGCGAGGTAGAGGAGGATTTATACAAGACATTGGGTTATGGCCCTTGCAAGGCAACTGTTGTCTCTCTCACCTGGGTCTGCCTTGCAAAAGGGATGAATAATGGAAACACATGCTACAGCTTCTGTAGGATAATATTTAAAAATAAACATATCCTACATCAAGCCCACAAAGTGAATTCAGTGTGAGTTTAAAGTGACTTGTTTTTCTTCCAGAGGCTTAGGAAGTCTGGACCCCCCTGGGTTACTCACAGAGATAGGCT
>CAUYPK010146063.1:0-28265 GCA_963574355.1 Loris lydekkerianus
TTGTTGCTAGTTTACAGTTTTTCTTTAGCAATAAATATTGAAAAGCATTTAACCTACTGATTCCTCAATTATTGTAATTGTTTTGGGTATATATTTTTATTTTTGAAATTTACCAGTGGCTGCTGCATTTTCCACCTTGGCGTACACTCAAGTCACTAAGTTTTCCCAGTTTTAGGGTAAAATTAAGGGGGGTCGGCTTATACTCGGGTCGGCTTATACTCGAGTATATAAGTCTTTTCAAATAGAGAAGCAGACGTCTGGATCTATGGGAAAGTCCATCCTTATACAAACAACAACCGGGGCAGAGCTAAATCTTGCAGTTAAACAAAAGCCTCACTCACAATGGCTTGGCCTTGGTCTTCTAATGGATTGACAGTGACAAAGGAGTCTGCCCTGGGTGGGGGTGGGGAAGGTTTCCTCATGAAAACGGCATCCCTGACCTGTGATGTGGAAGAGGAGAGCCCCACACAGAGGCTGCCTGGCAGAAGGGAAGGTAGCTTGCCCATGGGATATAGAGGAACTAAAATTAAGCCCAGGGGAATGAGGATATGAGAGAAGAGAGAGGATAGGCTTGCACCCTGTTCTCCCTTCCAACACCTACCCCCATGCAGTTTTAAATCAGTGACTAGCTGACTGGTTGTAGCTCAACCATCTTCTGGCTAATCTGTAAGTGGTATGAGAGTCTAGGTTCCAATCCATCTCACTTGGACTTGGTGTCAGGGCACCAGGCTTTATGCCTGGGGAAGTAGTGGAAGTGAATGCATTGGAGTGCTTTCACAGAGGTGTGGGCAGGGGACCAGGTGAGGGTTAGAATAGTGGTTATCAACCTTCCTAATGCGGGGCCCCTGTACTACAGTTGCGTTTGTTGTGTTGTCCCCCAACCATAGCATTAGTTTCATGGCTGGTGGTTGGGGGTCTCTGCAACATGAGGAACTATATTAAAGGGTCATGGCATTAGGAAGGTTGAGAACCACTGGGTTAGAAGATAAATGGCCCTGGTGGTGTCCAGGCTGAGGTACAGCGAGTGCTCGGGTGTAAAGGAGGGTTCCAGGGAGCAGGGGTGCCTAGAGGACCAGGTGGAGCACAGCCACGCCCAGTGAGCGTGGGCACCACCCTGAAGGATCATTTTAGGCTGAAAATGCACAGTGGGGTATGCAGAAGCCACTGCACTGTGGATTTTGGGCTTGCACCTCTCAATGCAGGCTTCATCATGGAAAAGGTGTCATTGCCCTGGACATCAGAGTCGAGCTCCTTCCCTGGGCTCTCGGGGCAGTGTGATTTGGTCCTGCCTTCCTCTTCCCCCTAGGCTGGCTGCCTGCTGCCTGCAGCCTTGTTCACTGCGCTGTGGCCACCCTGTCCTGCCCTCAGTTCCTGGGACACACAGGCCTTTCCCACCCCCATGATGCTGTATCAACTGTCCCCTCGGCCCCTACCCCATGACTCTTCACCCTTGGGCATCGCCTCCTTAGGGGAGCCTTGTCTGAGGCCCCACCCAGGCTAGAACAGACCTCCCTATTGTGTGGTTTCAAGCCCTGAACTTTCCGTCATACTCTTTATGGCATTTATGATCAAGTCCCAGAACAACCATGTGACTGATGAAGCTTCCCTGCTAGAGTGTGGCTTCTTGGGAAGTGGGGCTATGTCGGTACCATGAAGAGCACACAGTAGGCTCTCAAATATTTTCAGGGGTACATGAATTTATCTCAGCCATTCCACTTTGGCAGTGATGGAGAGAAAGGCATATATAACGATCCAAGTAAAAAATGAGGAGGAGTTAAACCCAAACCAAGATGGCCTGGGGCGTGAGAAGGGGATGGGTCATGAGACACATATACTGTGTGTATATATACGGGGGGAAGCATTCAAGAGTCTCATTAGACGTGGGGGTTCAGGGAAGAAGAGGCCTTGGGGATGCTTTGTGACTCAGGAACCTGAGTGATAGACTATTACAGATGAAACATTAAGTTTTGGCATTAAATAACCATTCCCTGATATTCACACCTGCTGTGTCAGGACTCAGGACATGGTAGGGAGGGGCTTGTCTGCTGTGTGATGTGCGGGACTCAGCTGAGGTGACTTTAACTGCAGGGGCCTCACTCATCTGGAAGCTTCTCCACCCCCATGTCTGGCACCTGAGCTGGACGGCTTAGAGGTTCAGCTGGGACCCTGGATGAGAGCACTTCTATGAGACCTGGGCCTCTTCCAGCGTGGCGCTGGGCTCAGGGAAGCGTCCCAGGAGGGGCCACCTGAGGAATTAGCATCTGGAGGGATAGGAGCAGAAGCCTTCTCTGATTGTGCCTTGGAAGTCATGTGGCACCACTTCCGCCACACTCTCTTGATTACAGACAAGGCACAAAGGCCAGCCTTGATTCAAGGGAAGAAAAATTAGAGGCCCCTTCTCAGTGAGGGGGACAAGGTTATATTGCAGGAGAGCAGGCACACTGGGAGATGCTGTGACGGCCGCTGGTGGGGGAAGCATTCTGCCTCAGCTGGTGACAGAACCACTGTGGGGCGAGTAATGGAACAACAGGTCCAGGAAAGGGTCGTTTTGAAGCTTGTGGACTTAGGATTGGGGATTTTCTCTTAGGGCCAAGTGGAGGTGTTGCTGGTTAGCTGGTGATGAGAGAGGATGAAATGACCAAGGATGGGGCAGCCATTGTCCTGGGAAGTGACAGAAGTTTTGTTCTTAATCATGAGGTTATAGACAGCCCTGAGCTCTAGTTCCCGGGCTGCAATCCTGGCTTAGAGCAGTCGACTGGGTTTTGGTTTTGAATGCACCCACGTTAAGTGGCATGTTCTTAGATGGTGTTTTGATGCGTATGACCCACCTGCCCCCTTCCTTTCTTTTTCCCTTCCATTTTCCTTCCCCTTTCCCTTTCCTTCTCCTTCCTCCTCCCAAACCATTTTCCTTTCTTTCTTTTCTTTCTCCCAGAGGCCAAGAGCAGCATTTGTCTTTACAACCTGAGGTGGACGTGTCTACCACATGTGCAATGGCCGTCTTCAATTCAGCATAACTAAAATGCATCCTTCTCCCCACTGCACTTACTCCTCCCGAGTCCTGCAGTTCAGCTGGGGCTTCTCCATCCATTCAGTCACCTAAACTTAGATCATGGGGCCATCTTTTTCTCGTTTTTATTTCCTTAGTTCTCATCCTTTCTTGTCCCAGGCTCAGGCAACTTACATATTCACTTTATACATAAACCAACAGAGGGAAGGAGTGCAATCACAAGCATATTTTTTAAAAAAGGTAATACATGCAAATGAATCTGATCATAAAAAGGTCCAGCGTAAGAATGAAGTTTCCCTCCCTGCCTCTTCTGTCCTCATCACCTATTTCCTTCCCACCCCTAACCTCCCTCACCAATTTCTTTTGTATCTTGCCAGAGATAGATACACACTCATATGTGCACCGAATTCTTTCTATACAAACCGGCGCATGTACATGTACACACTCATGCTGTATATTAATTCTGTGCACCACGTAGCTGAGAGCACAGGATGGCTGACACGCACGTGCTCTGGCCACCTACCAGTATCCTGGGCAGGACTTTCCTTCCATGCTGTCAAGCTACTTCTTTCTTTTTTGCTGACCGCGTGTTTAATCAGCCGTTCCTCACGGGCATTTCAGTAGTTTGTCATCTTTCTGATACCACGTGGAGTAGCCCTGCAGCGCATACATAGGGGCTAATCCTAGACGGGGACTTGTTGCATCTGTTCACGTGTATGTGAAATTTGAGATATGGCCAGTTTCTCAGAGCTACCTCTGAGCACCTGTTTCTTCACTCTGTTTTCAACCCACAGTGTCATCAAATTCTTTACTCTTTACTGATATTTTGCCATTTGGGGATGAAAGTTTGTACCTCCTTGAAGAACTACATTTCTCTTTTATGGCCCTGGGTATCTTTTCACATGTCCAGCAGCCATTTGAATTGCCCCTTTGTGTGACCTATTTGTGGCCTTTCTCCATTTCTCTCTTCTACTGTCTGGGTTTAAATGTTCTTTTTAGGGTTAAACTTTGCAGCGTTTTACTCTCCTGGTTTGCTGTGGTTCAGCGTAGCCAGTGCAGCTCTGTCGTTGATGGTGGATCTGTAAGCAAGAGTCCAGAGCCACTGCTGAGAAGATGAGGTACAAGTCTGAACCCACCTCCTCTTCCAGATGGCAGTGATCAAAGGACTCAGCGACCCGGGGAACACTCTAGACGTCACGTAGCAGTGTTTAGATGTATTGATGACACAAACATTTGCCAGGCTGGGGGGTGATTGGAGCCACATGTGGTGGCTGTTAAATGCATCTGTGGACACAAACATTAATGGCTTTATTGGCACAGTTCTTGTTAGCTTTCTAGCTTTTAGCTTAAGGGCCATACGGTGGAGCTGCATTTTGTTCTGATTCAGTTTATTATTTCTTTTTTCCTTTGTTAATATTTCCAGAAAATGAGGCAAGATGCTCACTTTTTTTGTAAATTAGTTCTGCGGTCCAAATGTCCATTAAAGTTTTCTTCCCCATGCTTGGACAGGAATAGCAAACTTGAATGTTTGGTCAAAACGGCCAATTCCTCCAACTGCTTTTTTGCCGTCCTTCCTAAAGCCCCGTGCTATAGCGCAACATTTCTCAACCCATATTAATAGGCATTCTGTGATTTTTTTTTTTTTTTTTTTTGAGACAGTGTCTTAATATGTCATGCTTGGTAGAGTGCTGTGGCATCACAGCTCACAGCAACCTCAAACTCTTGGGCTTAAGTGATTCTCTTGCCTCAGCCTCCCACGTAGCTGAGATTATAGGCACCTGCCATAACACCTGGCTATTTTTGTTGTTGCAGCTGTCATTGTTGTTTAGCAGGCCCCAGGCTGCGTTTGAACCTGCCAGCCTTGGTGTATGTGGCTGGAGCACCACTGTGCTACGGGCACTGAGCCTATGATTTTTTTTTAAGTGCCTGTTGGCAAGTTAATTTCGAAAAGTCTGGATTAAATACATTTCTTTATAGGACTTCTCAAAGCCTTTAATTTACCAGCATTTCCACTGAATGTCTTTTGCAGATGAAGATGTGTCTTTTGCAAATGTATCTGACCACACAGAACACTGTTTCACATTTTTATGGGCTCTAGTTAAAATCCTACTCAAGCAATTAGCTCAAAACTCAAGGAAGCATCAGGAGAAGATATCAATTTGTTTGCCCCTTGATTTCTCTGAATTAGGCCAAACAAGGACCCTTAATTGGAACTAGGGTTATTAATTACTTGACTATAATCAGATTTCTGAGGTTAAGTAGAAGTGTTCCTGTGGTTCAATTGCAGATGTAGATTACTTATTACCTTCTCCAGGCTCACCATGATCTTAGCAAAAGTGTAAAAATAAGAGACAGAAGGTCATTTCTGATAACCTCTGGCTGTTCCTACTTGAGATCAGATGCCACTTTGTCTGATTCATCCAAATCAAGCAGGCGGGGGAGGAGGGTCTAATGTTGGCTGAAGGCTTAATTGTGAAGTGAACTTACTGAGGTGAGTGTGGACCAAAGGAAGGATGAGAAAGCTCCTTGTATCCAGCTCATTAATAGGGCGGCTTATTCTTTCCTTCTAACTATATCCAAGATGGAGTTGTATCCCTTGTCATTGGTCTTTTCTCTCTTCTGGAGGAATCTCATTTGTTTTTCTTTTTAGCCTTCCTCCTTAAAATTTATGACAGTTCTCAATGTTGTTCTGGAACATTGGTGTCTGGGATATGCCACTTGTCATCTGTGAGCTAAAGTAAACCATTAAAAACACACACATGTGTGAATTACCATGAAATAGGATGGATCAAGATTACCCTCTGTTGGGCAGCGCCTGTGGCTCAAGGAGTAAGATGCTGGCCCCATATACCACAGGTGGAGGGTTCAAAACCCACCCCAGTCAAAAAAACTGCAAAAAAAAAAAGATTACCCTATAAAATGTCTCTTTTACCTGCTCCGCTTAGATCTCCTTTCTGAGTGGAAGGGAATGCTCTGGTTGCATTATTACAGTGCTTATGAGTAATGTTGTAGTTCCATTTTCATCTTCCCTTTTGATAAAATTGCACTTTAGCTGGAAAGATGCTAGGAACATTTTCATTTGTAATAACACAACCATAATGATTACCTGATGAGTGACAGCCAGTGAGGTGGAGAAAAATGCCCAATAATGGTTTTGTGGTTTTTTAGTAGTCTACACGTATCCCTCTTCTAATATTATCTATATTTCCTAAGAAGCAGAAATGCAGAAAATAAGTCTTTTTTTTTTTTTGGTGGTAGAGATAGAGTTTCACTTTATGGCCCTTGGTTGAGTGCTGTGGCATCGCACAGCTCACAGCAACCTCCAACTCCTGGCTTAGGCGATTCTCTTGCCTCAGCCTCCCAAGTAGCTGGAACTACAGGCATCTGCCACAATGCCCAGCTATTTTTTTTTTTTTGCAGTTTGGTCAGGGCTGGGTTTGAACCCACCACCCTTGGTATATGGGGCTGGCCCTACTCATTGAGCCACAGGTGCCCCCTGAAAATGAGTCATTTTTTAAAAAATGAAATACAACATTTTCAAAATTGTGATATCTTGATGATATTGTTATCATATTGGAGTATTAAGACTGGTATATTTAGGGCCAATTGTGGTGGCTCACACCTAATTGTAGCACTTTGGGAGGCCGGGACACATGGATCACCTGAGCTCAGGAGTTGGAGACCAGCTGAGCAAGAGCGAGACCCTGTCTCTACTAAAACCTAGCTGGGGCACTACTTAGAAAGCTGAGGCAAGAGGATCGCTTGAGCCCAAGAGTTTCAGATTGCTGTGAGCTATGATGCCATGACCCTGTACCCATGGCAAAAAAGTGAGACTCTCTCAAAAAAAAAAAAAAAAAAAGATATTTTAATAATTCTTTACTTGTAAATATTCTTTAATGTATTCCTGTCTCCAATATGCCATGCTACTTGTTAATTTTTCTGCTCTGCCAGTTTGGTGGGAAGGGATTTTCAAAAGCTGGTTCACCCACTCTGTGGATCACTTGGGAAGTTCGTCTGTCATCCGTGCTCGTGGAGGACCTAAAGGCACAGGGGTGCTGCCTCAAGTTTTCTTCTTAATTTATAGCATCCTTGTCTTGAGAATTCATGGCAGCGGCATGCTTATGCCTTCATCGAGGCATTCTGATGTTGAGCTGTTGACTCCTTCCACCAGCTACGAGGAAAGGATCTGTGCTTGGTCTCTTCTGGGTTTGTAGATGGCCGTTTTCCTGCCGTGCCTCTTTGTGTTTCCTTTATCTCACTGTCCAAATTCTCCCTTTTTATAAGGCCATCGGTCCTATCGGAGTAGGGTCTACTCTAATGACCTCACTTTAGTTTGACGGTCTCTGCAGTGACCCTGTTTCAAATAAGGTCACTTTCTGAGGATAAGGGGAGGAGAAGACTTCTGGAGAGAACTCATTTCAACTCCTAACATGCTAACTTTCTACTTACCAACTTTTTTCTTTTTCTTTCTTAAAGAATGTACATGGCAAGTCAAGGCAAATGATCGAAAGTTCCACGAACAACCTCATTTTATGAACACAAAGTTCTTCTGTATTAAGGAGAGTAAATATGCGGTAAGTTGATTTTAGCTTCCCAAATTATTTTTATTTAAACCCAGTTTTGAGGCTGGGCACAGTGGCTCATGCCTATAACCTAGCACTCTGGGAGCCCGAGTTGGGTGGGCTGTTTGAGCTCAGAAGTTTGACACCAGCCTGAGCAAGAGCAAGACCCTGTCTCTTTAAAAAAAAAAAAAAAAAAAAAAAAAAAATAGCTGGGTGTTATGGTGAGCGCCTGTCATCCAGCTACTTGGGAAGCTGAGGCAAAAAGATCGTTTGAGCCCATGAGTTTGAGGTTGCTGTGAACTGTGACATCATGGCACTCTACCCAGGGGAACAGAGTAATCGCTATTTCAAAAAACAAAAAAACTGGGCCAGGTGCGGTGGTTCACACCTGTAATCCTAGCACTCTGGGAAACTGAGGTGGGTGGATTGCCTGAATTCATTGGTTCAAGACCAGCCTGAGGAAGAGTGAGACCCTGTCTCTAAAAAATAACTGGGCATTGTGACAGGTGTCTGTAGTCCCTACTACTCGGGAGGTTGAGGCAAGAAGATCGCTTGAGAGCAAGAGTTTGAGGTAGCTGTGAGCTATGACACCATGGCACTCTACTGAGGGTGACAAAGTGAGACTCTGTCTCAAAACCAAACCCCCAAACCCCAGTTTATTCCAGTAGTGGGCATGTGTGCTAGCTTGATGCTACAGCTGCCTTCCCAGGTAATCACTCCCCTGGGGCTGTTGACATTGTTATTTCTATAGAATGTCATTTTTATAAGTTTGCTCTCAGGGTGGGTGGGAATGACCTGAAACAAAACAAAACAGAATTACATAAATAGAAAATTTCCCTGTGTATATGCAAATCTCTTAAAAAGATTTTGGAAAAGAACAAACAAGGATATCACAGAAGCTTTACATTTGAAAGTAATGAGTTTGAAAGGAATCTTAATAACTTATCTTCTCCTCCTTTGCCTGGGATGATTTTAGAGACTTTAAAGATATTTTCACTTAAAAAAATGCTTGTTACCTTTGAAATATGATAAAGATCACCCGTTGCATGAGATTGTAAGGTGTTTGCTTTAGTTTTCTTGGGCTGCCATAATAAAGTCTTAAGGCACAATTGGGTGGCGTGAGACCACAGAAATCTATTCTTTCACTATCTGGGGGTTCTCGACAGTATTTATTCTCTCACTGCTGGAGGCTCTGAGGATGACTCTGTCGCATGCCTCTTCCAGCTTGGTGTGATTCCTTGGTGTTCTTTTGCTGGTAGGCACATCATTCCAGTCTCTGCCTCTGTCTTCACAAGGAGCTGTTCTCCGTGTCCAACTTCCCTCCCCTTCTGAGGGCACTGGTCATTGGATTAGGGCCTGCCCTAGTCCTGCATGTGTGACTTGTTCTTGGGCATATCTAGAAAGGCTCTGTTTCCAAATAAAATCTCATTCACAGGTGGGTTAGGACCGGGACATACCTTTTAGGGGACACAGTTCAATCCGTGTCATTTTCTTCCACAGTAGCCTCAATCCCTCCCCCCCACCACCCTTGAGTAAAAATGTTCCTCTCCCTGTTCTGCCCATGTTGACGTCTGCCTGTTGTTAAGAGGCCCTAATGGATCACGCATCTGACAGCAGGATTCATTTGGTCATGCTCTGACGTCTGTATCTTGTTATTGTTTTGACACAAGACTCCAAGTAGTCATTTTAAGGCTCGTCTAGAAGCTTAAAGAAATCTCAATATCTTTCTGACTGGCAAATTGCTTTCCTGTATCCCTGTAGGCCATGAGACTTAGTGATTTTTTTGCAGATGTATATATACTGGGATAAATGTACAGCATCATTTCGAATGACTTTCTTTTATTTTTCCCAACAGAATAATGCAATTAAAACATATAAGTACAACGCTTTTACCTTTCTACCAATGAATCTGTTCGAGCAGTTTAAGAGAGCAGCCAATTTATATTTCCTGGGCCTTCTTATCTTGCAGGTAATGCCCTTTGGTATCTTTAATCTGTTATGAATCATGTTGACGTAGTAACATTTAAGTTGTAGATACATATCATGAGTAATCTTGAAAGTGTTTCGCAGCAGGGTTCCATATGTAAGAGAACGGTGTCTCATACACAGAACCGGTTCAGTCTGTTAAATGAACAAGGAAATGAAGCTAATGAAAATATTCTGATTTTTTTATTTAAAAAAAAAAATGTGGTATCACAATGATGTGTTTAATCCGGTATCCCTAAGTGCATAAAATTCAAATGTTCACTTTGTAAAATTCCTTATACCTTAAAATGAAACTTATTTTTTTGTGCTTGTCCTTTAATTTTGTACTAAATGCCTAATTTCTCCCAAGAATTTTATCAATTCTTAGTTTAGTCATAAATCTCAAGAAATTATTTTTTATAAAATGGTTTTACATTAGAAAAGGCCTAGTTTTTCCTAATTGTGGCAAAGAATCCACTTACCCGGAAAGCGTGATGTTTATCCATATAGGAATTGTTGCTACAATCTAGGGACCTGCGCACCCTCTCACGCCTAGAAGCGACCTCTAGTAACTAGTGTGTGGGCTACAAGGGATAGCATACCCAGGTGACTTTAGCAGAGTCTTTACATCAAACATTGGGTTTGAAAAATAGTACCACCTGTTGAGATTCACCCTGTGTGGTTTTATGAAGGTGGTAGCCTGGGTGGGGATAGAGAATGTGTGGAAAGAAGACATTGGGAAGAAATGGATACTCAACAGATTTAGTAAAATACAAGACCTGTAGTAAACGATGTTCCTATTATAAAGGTGGAGTTTTGCATATTCTCAGTATTATGAGAAGAAGTGATTTTTCTCTTTTCCATTCATATCCTAGTGGTCTTCTCTTAAGGTACAGCAATCCAAATTAGGGTAACAGTAATAGCCTTAGACAGCCATTTACATTACAGCCATTTGCATATTCACTTTATTCTTGTACTCTATGAGATAAGTCCTGCATCTTGCAGAAAACTAAAAGCTATTGAGCTAAAGTAACTTGCTTGGTCAGGTGCAGCAGCTCATGCCTTTAATCCTAACACTCTGGGAAGCCAAGGTGGTAGATTGCCTGAGCTCAGGAATTCAAGACCAGCCTGAGCAAGAGTGAGACCCATCTATAAAAAAAAAAAAAAAAAAATAGCTGGGCATTGTGGAGGGTGCCTATAGTCCTAGCTACTGGGGAGGCTGAGGCAATAGGATCACTTGAGCCCAAGAATTTGAGGTTGCTGTGAGCTATAATGATGCCACAGCACTCTAGCCTGGGCACCAGGAGGTTGGGTACAGCAGGTAGTGTTGTGTAATAGTGGTGATGAGACTTAGAATTAGCAGTCAGTTATCTGTAAGCTCAATATGCCTTTATGTGCACCTATATAAGCCTTTTTTTTTTTTCTCAGTCAATTCCTCAAATCTCCACCCTGGCATGGTACACCACACTTGTGCCCCTGCTTCTGGTACTGGGTGTCACTGCAATCAAAGACCTGGTGGACGATGTGGTAAGGGTTTCTCATGCAACTTTCTTCCCAGTGCATTGAGCTTATTTTAGTTTGGCATTCACACCTTATGTACTGAGATGATTCAAACAGCATTTCCCCATCTTCTTCTCAAGGCTCGCCATAAAATGGATAAGGAAATCAACAATAGGACGTGCGAAGTGATTAAGGATGGCAGGTATGGTGTCTTCTTTAAGTTATAACTTAGCTACAAGAATAAAAATGTATAAACATATTTCGACATAACTATTAGGACACAGACACCTAAGAGTACATACATTTTTTAATTGTAAAGGCTCCTTTTAACTTACAATGAATTGATATCCCAGCCCAACCCCTGCACCTGCCCTTAGCCCTACCCTGACCCTTACCCATAACCCTAACACTCCTAACTCTAACCCTAACCTTAACTGTAATGCCTAACATAAAAATAAAAGGAGAAATAAAAAAAACTCAGAACTGGGCAGTGCCTGTAGCTCAAAGGAGTAGGGCACCGGCCCCATATGCCAGAGGTGGCAGGTTCAAACCCAGCCCTGGCCAGAAACTGCAGAAAAAAAAAAAAAATCTCAGAACTTGCAAAGAATTGCATCTCCTTTATGGTTCCAAGGCTCAACCCAAACTGGATTGTGACCTGTTGCCTGATGAAGCTGTAGGTGTTATCACAGGTACTTCCAGTGTGACACACCTCCTTCCGCCTTCCTAGCTCATCCTGCTCAGTGCTTTGTTCCTGTGTCTTGACACCTTTGCCCAAATTGTCCAGCTAAAGGGATTCCTCCCTTCTCTATGTCAGAGCATTTTGTTTTCACCATTTTTACAATGATATGAATTTTATTAAAATTATTTGTGAAGGTGTCTCATCTTCTGTCCTAGTTTATAAGTTTCTTGAGGATACTGTCCTGCCTTTGACATGTGGGAAGTTCTCAAAAAATGTTTGTTAAATTAATGTAGTCGACTGTGACCAAAGAAACAACTCAGTGATTTTTGAGCAAGAGCCTCAAGGCAGAACTGCAAATTCAAGTACTAAAAATAGTGACTAAGGCCCAACTCAAAGGCTTTTGATGAGGAAAATAACTTCAAGGAGGATCCCATGAGCTTAGGAGTTTGAGATTTATAGCCACTGTGTCTAATTCAGATATAGACCACACCAGGTTATGAACATGTTTAGACAGCTTTCTCTCCTTGCAGATAAGGAGCTTTCTAAAATTTACCTTTCAAGTGTGTCAAAAGACAAAATTACAACAATTTAAAGATCTTCATTGACTTTATTTACAATTCTAGAATCAATCAGGCAACATTTCATTCTATAAAACAGAATAAGTGTTGCAGTGAGCCCAGCAGAGAAGGTTACTTTTATAGACAGAAGGGCTGGAGAAAGGAAAAAACAGAACAAAAGCATATTAGTCATTTTAAGTTACTTTCCTTGTAAGGTGGGAAGAGGAAAACAGAACAAGAGAAATAACTGATCGGTTAACATCGGATTCCTTCAGATTATATTTTTGGTTAACAATTAAAGCAGAGTCATAACTATTATGACTGAAACCAATCCTGTTTGGGAACTTGGACTGTTCTCTTTTTCTCCTGACTTCTTAGAAGGCCAGTTACAACTCAGTTTCAGTTTGGTGACATGTAACCCCAGCATGGGCAACTCCATTTTAGTTTCTAGTCTGGTCTTTTGGGGTCAAATGTAGAAGCATAGTCCAAAGCAGTGGCCTTGCCAGGGCAGTGGTTCCCGACTGTAATCCTAGCACTCTGGGAGGCCAAGGTGGATGGATTGCTAGAGCTCACAAGATCAAGACCAGCCTGAGCAAAGTGAGACCCGTCTCTAAAAAATAGCTGGACATTGTGGCAGGCACCTGTAGTCCCAGCTACTCGGAGGCTGTGGCAAGTGAATCACTTGAGCCCAGGAGTTTGAGGTTGCTGTGAGCTGTGACACCAAAGCACTCTACCCAGGGCGACAAGTAATTCTCTTGCCTCAGCCTCCCAAGTAGCTAGGAACTACAGGCTCCCACCACAACACCAGGCTACTTTTTGTTGTTGTTGTTGTTCAAACCCCTGGTGCTTGTGGCCAGTGCCCTAACCATCGAGCTAAGGGCGCTGAGCCTCCAGGTCTGTTTTTAATCCATACATGAATGGGAGATTAACATAGTAGTTAGATTTCTGCCTCTAGAAAAATTAATGAGTTAAAGTGGGCTTATCATGTGTGTTAGATCTTTTGTGTATGTGAAAATCTTTAAAACAGAGTACTATGGTTTAAAACTTTTTATCATGCTGATTTGTTAGAAATTTAAATAGGTATTTCCTATGGAATTGAATACCAAAGATAATCATCTTTTCATTTTATTTTACATTTTATCAATATCCTTATTACAAATGTGGCACATACTCATTCAAAAGACAATTTGAATAATTAAGAGGAAGGAAGTGCTGAGGCCTCATGAGGACCCTGGCAGGGCAGCCATAACCTGTGTTCCTATCTTGGCACCACACTGAGTAAAAGACCTGTAACCAAGAAGGAAGAAGGCAGGGAGGGGAGCTGCACAGGAGCAAGCACAAAAGAGGGTGGCAAGTTTCTCCCTGCTGCAAGTTCAAGGGACCCCATTAACATTTCCTACACGAAGTCTCCGGAAAGAACACATGGGAGTCATCACCACCATCATCACTTCCTTCAGCGGGGAAGACGATTCTCACACCTGCTTCATCATGAAAAGGGTGAACTTTCAGCAAATGTTTGCCCTGTGATTTATACATTCTCCAGAATCTTTGACATCCAGAAAGAATAATAATTCTCTTGCCTGTCACTTAAGAAAAGCCAACAAATGATCACTGTTTTCTAATCCTTAGGTTTAAAGTTGCCAAGTGGAAAGACATTCAAGTTGGAGATGTCATTCGTCTAAAAAAAAATGATTCTATTCCAGTAAGTGAGCAAGCTCTTCTCATTTCTTGCTCTAGCTGGCTTCCCCGGACCCCACACTCGGTTTCTTGCTGGGCGGGGTGGGCGGGAGCAGGTGGCTCTGTGTTACTGAGGTGTTTTGTTTTCAACAGGCTGACATTCTGTTGCTGTCCAGCTCTGAGCCTAACAGCCTATGCTACGTGGAAACAGCAGAACTAGATGGGTAAGATTGTGTTTAGTGGGTCTGTTTTAAAGCTGACCTTTGATAGCACATTCATTATGTTGAAATCTGTGCTGTCCATACCAGGGTCTCTGGCCCTGCCTCTGCCACCTGCTGCCTGCCCAGCCTCGTTGCTGGCATCTGTAAAGCAGAGCTCTCAGTCTCTGCCTTTCCCCATGTCTCAGAGAGGGTAAAGAATCAAATGGGAGCACATAGGTCTCATAAACTGCTGAGCTGTCTTCAGACAATATGACTGTTGATGTTAGTATCAATTTCAGAGAAAAAAACAACCTGGAAGTCTTTACCAGTAGGCAATTTTGAATTCTTCTTGTATTGATTTTGGTTATTATGCTGTCATTTAAAGAAGAATAACATTCTGTGTTTGACCAGTTTTCAATATGTTTATTGAGTACTTATGAGGTTGCAGGAACTTCAGATATTAGCTCATTTAACCTTCTCAATGACCCTGAGACCCATGTGGAAATTGAGGTCCAAGGACGTGCAGCAGCATGCCCTAGGTCACCCAGTAAGAAGCAGAAGGGACCTTCCTCCCTGTATTTCTTGTTTCTCATACCCTAGATGTGCAAAACTCTGCCTTATGGAGAGCAGAGATCACGTGAGTGAAAACTAGGTCTGTCTTCACTCCACAGACCAATTGGTTGACCATTCAACCTTCACTACATGCATAAAACAGTTATTATTCCCGTGAGTAAGAGATTCTCTAACACTTTACAAATTCTAACACACCCCCATCAGAACAAAATGTCAAGTTGAGAATCAGTGGTCAACTTCCGAGTACATGGTAATTCCTAAGTACGTTTTTATGAAGTCGGTTTATGGCTGTCCACCATGAGAAGGTGTCCTTGCTCTCAAGAGCACGTGTCCTAGCCTGCCCCTGCCTGGCCACATGCAGGTACCTTATCTTGCACTGTGGGGCAGCTGCCCAGCATTGGGAATGAAGCTATCGCCTCCTTTCTCAGATAAAATTCTTTTTAAAATGTAATCCAATTATTTACCCTGGAAAATAATTTGATAGACTAAAGAGAATTTCTGTAACAAATACATTTTATAGAATCATCTTGTGATTAAATGTTAGAAGCTATGTTTTTAGGCAATAGTTTGGTAGTCCCAGCTGTGGAGAGGGGTTCAGCTAATGAGAAGGAAGCTTGCCTCTGTCTTCTTCACAACAGCAAACAGTGAAGGGGACCAGCCTTTCCTAAGGTCAGAAATTTTCTCTACTTCCGAGGATAATCTCATCCAAACCCAGAGCTCCAAGGTAAACAGAGTTTGAAAATAGGAAAAGCTAATTACTTAGCCTTCATTTCTAGGGATGCCAAATATTACTTTGTGCGATTAACTTTATATTCCCTTCCAAATTCCAAAATTTGTTCATTTAATTCTTTCTTTTTCTTTTCCTTTAGAGAAACTAATTTAAAGTTCAAAATGTCACTTGAAATCACAGACCAATATCTCCAAACAGAAGATACACTGGCAAAATTTGATGGTCTGTACCAAACTTGTCTTACTTTGCTTTAAATTTAGATACTTGATTTAGTTCCTATTGGTTAAAATCAGAAACTCTTTCGTATGTGATTAATTATGTGAATCTTATCTTTTTTGAAAAGGTTTTATTGCATGTGAAGAACCCAATAACCGATTAGATAAGTTTACAGGAACACTATTTTGGAGAAACAGAAGTTTTCCTTTAGATGCTGATAAAATTCTGCTACGTGGCTGTGTAATGAGGAACACCGATGTCTGTCATGGAGTGGTTATTTTTGCAGGTACTTTGGAATTTCTTGGAAATTGTTCTACTATGAGCTTTAAAGATTGAAAGGAGAAATTGCTTTTCTGTCCTTTTGCCATCAAAAGCAAAGGTAGAGTGATTTTGTTGACATGCTAGCAAATAGATTTTCCCAATTGTTGATGTTGAATTTTTCATTTTTAGGTGCTGACACTAAAATAATGAAGAATAGTGGGAAAACCAGATTTAAAAGAACTAAAATTGATTACCTGATGAACTACATGGTTTACACGGTATTTATTTTTCGTCTCAGATGAGAGGCTGAGCTGTTGTCTTTGCTCTAATTTTGTGGTGTGTTTTTCTAATGCAAAGAAATCTGATCTCTTTGGATGAAATAGAAACATGCTTGGTTACTCTAAGTTTTGAAAGCAGAGAGAAGGGATTCCTACCTTTTCTCAGTAATGCCATATGTCTAACAGGAAAATCCCCTTGGGAAGGGAAATTTTAGTTATTGAGTTCCCTGACTGCTTTGATGGCTGGTGGCGAACCAGGAAGTCGTATATAAATCAGTGGGGTCCTGCTCTTCAAGTCAGTGCAGGGTTGATTTTATTCTGTTACTTTCCCATAGAGGTGGTTCTCTTAAAAGCAAACTTTTTTCCCCTCCCTAACATAAACTGTATACATCCAAATACATAGCAAGGCTGAAAAGAAGGTGTGCCGAGGGTCCCTAAGACCACTCCCAGGTTCGAGGACTCATAGGACTCAGCGTATAGTTGGACCCATGTCTGTGTCTTATTACACACAAAGAACACAGCAAGATCGGGAAAAGACAAATGGGGCACGTCTAGAGGAAGCAGGTCCCCTCTCAGTGCAGCCACACTCACAATAGGCTTTTAACTTCCCCAGTGACAACTGATGTTGGCACATATGAAATGTTGCTTCTACCAAGAAGCTCATTAGCTCGTTTATTAACTCTGTGTCTGGTTTTTTTTTGTTTGTTTGTTTGTTTGTTTTGAGACAGAGTCTCACTATGTCGCCCTTGGTAGAGTGCTGTGGTATCACAGCTCACGGCAACCTCCAACTCTTGGGCTTCAGTGATTCTCTTGCCTCAGGCTCCCAAGTAGCTGGGACTACAGGTGCCCACCACAACGCCTGGCTATTTTTTGTTGCAGTTGTCATGGTTTAGCTGGCCCGGGCTGAGTTCGAACCCACCAGCCTGGGTGTATGTGGCCGGCGCCTTAACCACTGTGCTACGAGAGTGGAGCCGTGTCTGGGGTTTTTGTTTGGGAGGTCATGTAGGCACCGTCTGCCTGGCATGTACCAAAATTCCAGACTCCTCTCCAAACTGCAGGTCATCAGTATAAACTATGGCATCTCCTCCCAGGTCGGCACAGCGTGTAGCTGGGATCATAGGCTTGCACCATGATGCCCAGCTGAACTGTTCTTGTCAGAGGGTTAGAAACAAAGAATCAAGAAACCATCTCCAAATCTGAGTTCCCAAATATCAGCTGAGGGCCAGCCCTGCAAGCCGGACTTCTAAGGAATCGGTCTCAGGCCTGCTGTGTTAATTCTTTTCTGCCTGTATCATAACCCCAAATATTAAGTAGTCTTTGAATTGCCCAATCAGATTTTTTTCTTAGCATTTGAATGCATATATTCTCAGAGACTTTATAATAGTGATTTTTTATTACATATACATATTTTAAATTGTATAAAAGGAACATGTTAAGGAACTTTTACACCTGCTCCCACATTTAATGAAAATTTTATTTGAATTTTTCACATTCCTCTTCAGCGTCATTACTGTGGTTACCGTTAGAGCACTCACAAAGATTCCGTCATCTTCTGTGCCTACCTGGTTTCAGATATAGCACTTTGAATCTGTGTCTAGAAATTTAGATTTCTCCCTGGAAATTTTATTCCCACATGTAAACTTGCAAATACTGATAGGATAATTTACTTTTATCCATCTTATACCTATATACTCAATAATTTTCATTAAAATAATACTTACCTATTGCTTCTTAAGTGATGTTGTTTACAATGTCATTCAATACTTACGACATCACACTCTCTGGAATAATGACCCAGATATGGGTGGAATTTCCTTGCCTTAAAAAAAAAACAAAAAACTATTTCTGGCTTGGTGCCTGTGGCATAGTGGTTAGGGCGCCACCCACATGCAGAGAGGCTGGTGGGTTCAAACCCAGCCCAGGCGAGCTGAACAACAGGACAACTGCAACAAAAAAATAGCTGGGCATTGAGGTGGGTGCCTGTAGTCCCAGGCTACTTGGGAGGCTGAGGCAAGAATTAAGCCCAAGAGTTTGAGGTTGCTGTGAGCTGTGATGCCACGGCACTCTACCCAGGGCGACAGCTTGAGACTCTGTCTCAAAAAAAAAAAAAAAAATTTTTTTTTCTGCCAAATGTTTTCTATAAGCATCTTGATTCAGCATTGTTTAAAGTTTCATGCTAAGGTAAAGTATCTTCTCTAAGCAGTGTGTTATTCAAAGTAAAACTAATTGAGAAAATGCCTTGTTTTACATACAAGTCTTTAAGGATTTGAATATAAAATACCACCTTTTTTGAAAGATAATTTTGGGTGCAAAACCTCATCTTATATGTGAGATGTAGGATATATTGATTAATTACAGCAATCCCATAGACTTCCAAAGTATTCTTGTGCCACTGTTTTAAAGTGTATTATTTTTACAGACTACTAAATTGCACACATGTCAAAGGTTGAGCAAGGTTAGTTAGCATCTGTGAAATGCATGGAGTTGGAAGTCCATCTGTGGGATACATTGAGCTGTTTCCTGTCTTCCAGATCTTTGTTGTTCTTACTCTGGTTTCTGCTGGTCTTGCCATTGGTCATGCTTACTGGGAAGCACAAGTTGGCAATTACTCTTGGTACCTTTACAATGGACAGGATGGTGCACCCTCCTACCTTGGATTCCTCAACTTCTGGGGCTACATCATTGTCCTCAACACCATGGTGCCCATCTCTCTGTATGTCAGGTGAGCCAGTCTTCTCTGTGGCCTTTTGCTTTAAGGGAAGATTGTAGTATCTTTTGCCCATGTGGCTCCTTCATTTCTAACATTAATTGTTTCAAAGATCATAAGGAACAAGTTGGGAAATAACTTTCCTTGCAGAATTGAGGGTAACGGGGAAAAAAGGAAATTAACATCTCAGTGTCTACCCTGTGCCAGGCACCTTCTATCTCGTCCTCCATGAGATAAGGCTAACCAAGTTCAAAGTTCAAATGCTCCTCCTCTGGTTACTCATCATTCACTAGTTGAGATGCTTTCTCCATGGGTTCCAGAGCCCAGGCTTCAAAAAGAGCCCGAATGGAAAACAAAGTATCCAATGTACTCAGTACTAATATGAATCCAATATATAAACAACTACAACATGCCCACATGAAAGAAAAACACAAGTATACTCTGTGGAGGAGGAGGGGCAGGGAAAGAGAAAGGGGGAGCATGGTTGGCGGGTTCACACCTACTGTACACAGTGTGAGGGTGTTCACACTCCCTGGGTGAGGGGCTCAACTACAGCTTGAACTTTATCTCAGATGAAAACAATGTAACCTAAACATTTGTCCCCACATATCAATCTGAAGCTGTCAAAAATAATGTGTCAAACGGTTTATGAAGCTAGTGTATGATGCCCCATGATCATATCAATGTACACAGCTATGATTTAATAAAAGAAAATAATAATAATAAAAAAGAAAATACGTTAACTTGGGATAAGAAAATGATCTGTTAAAAAAAAAAAAAAAAAAAAAAAAGCCTCCTGAAAGAAAGTGATTTAGAACATCTAGAAAAACTTCTGAGGAACCTTCCTAACCTCTCATCTAAGTCTTCCTTATTACCACCTGCCACACCCATGATGGGAAACTCACTGTGCTTCTGGCCACTACCTCTGAGTGAGAAGGAAATTCCCTGCCCTTCAGCCAGCTCTCAAAATGTTCTGTTTCTCATCTCAGATCTCAATCCTAGCAAGACTCCAACAGAACCAGGGCTGTATCTCTGATGAGTGGCCTTGTTCACTGATATCTTTTCCTTTCTTTCCTATCAAAGGTCACTGTCACCAGTTAATTAGATTTTAGGTCTTTGATAAGTAGGCACCCTGCCTTTAAATATACTCCACAGCCAGTCTGTTTCAGTTCCAATAAATAATATCAAAGGCGTATGGGATCACATACACAACTATAACTAGAGGCATTTATTTTATTTTTATTTTATTACATGTGCATTTGTTTTATTTTTAATTTTATTGCTGTTGTTTTTTTAACATGAAGGAAAGCCCTGGGGCAACCATCTATGCAGCTACTTTGGAAAAAACTAAGACAAGTGTTACCTTTGTTCAGGGAACTATTACACAGATTAATTTGCCTGAAAACTGTCAGTGTATGTTAGACAATAAACTATATAATTCGGGATTAAGAAAAAAATGAACATTATGTGATGAATAGAATCTGTATCCTTGGGAGGAGTGCTGTGGCATCATCGTAGCTCACAGCAACCTCAGATTCTTGGGATCAAGCAATCCTCCTGCTTAAGCCTTTCGGGATGCTGGGACTGCAGGTGCCTGCCACAATGCCTAGCTAATTTTTCAATTTTCTAATAGAGGCGGCATCTCACTCTTGCTCAGGTTGGTCTCCAATTTGTGAGCTCAGGTGATCCACCCACTTCCGCCTCCCAGAGTACTGGGATTTCAGGCATGAGCCACTGCACCCAGCCAATATAAATAGTTTTTTTTTTTTGTTTGTTTGTTTGTTTGTTTTGTTGTTGTTGTTTTTTGAGACACAGCCTCAAGCTGTCACCCTGGGTAGAGTGCTGTGGCATCACAGCTCACAGCAACCTCCAACTCCTGGGCTCGAGCGATTCTCCTGCCTCCGCCTCCCAAGTAGCTGGGACTACAGGCACCTGCCACAACCCCCGGCCATTTTTTGGTTGCAGCCATCATTGTTGTTTGGCAGCCTGGGCTGGATTCGAACCCGCCAGCTCAGGTGTATGTGGCTGGCGCTTTAGCCGCTTGAGCCACAGGCGCCAAGCCTAAAAATAGTTTTTAAAGACATGGTCTTGAACTCCTGCCCTCCAGCAGTTTTCCTGCCTCAGCTTGATTTCTTTATTTCTCTTGGAAATGACGGTCCTTTGAAAGTATGGTGGATCAAGTCATTCCAAATAGTGTCTCTGCTTTGTCTTTAACCTCCAGTAGCTTTGATCTCATTCAGAATAAACATATTGAGGCCACAAGGTCTCATGTGATCTGGTGGTCCCTCCACCCCCTGCCCAAACCTCCTGTGCCTTTACCTACCTCTCCAGCTCCCTCTACTCTAACCCCCCTGTCCCAGGGCCTTTGCATCTACTCTCACCTCTGCCCTGCAGGCCTCTACTCAGATGGCATCTTATCCCCCCAACCTGTCCCAAACCCCTTCACTCTGACCTCCACCACCCCTGCCTGTGGTCACCATCTTCCCTTACCCTGCTTTTGTTTTGTGCAGAGAACTTTCCCCACCTGATATAGTATTTACTGATTTATTTGTCTGTCTCCACTAGAAGGTAACCTTAAGAGCACAGTCGTTTACTGATACATCCTTTGCACCTAGAATGGTGTCTGGTATGTAGTTTGCACTCAGAAAATACTGAAGGGAGGATAGAGTTATTTTTCCATATGTTTTACTTGTTATAAAGACATCCTTTACCCACATGACAATGTAAAGTTTCCTTATAAATGAGATATATTTAATCCCTTATAGTTTTAAAATCTTAGTTTCCCACTGTGCCCTGCGGCAACTGAAACGGCTGCCTTTACCTCCACCCCAGTGGTAAGGCACAGGGGTGAGGGCCCTCTAGGTAAAGCCCTCTCTGTGCCCTCACATAGGGCAAACGGCTTTTGGTGGATAGCCCTAAATCATGAGCCCACCCTGTGAAAAAGCATATTTTAAAAGAAGAATTGGGTTGTGGCATCCCGGCTCTGTCTTTGATGTGCCCGTGTCACCCATTCTTCTGGGCTGTGTACTCTGAACAGGGGTTCTGTGGGCAGGTGTGCTCAGGAGTGAGTGGGAATCACATGGAGCAAAGCACTTGGTGGGGGTGGGGGAATTGCTGGTTGGAATCAGCTTGACCTTGAGGCTAGAGAACGGTGTGATTAGTCAGTGATATCCAGAGGCTTAGTGCATTGGCCATGGCTTGGCTGGTCTCCTTGTAGATGCTGCTGTAACAAATGAACTTAGCCTTGGATCACTTAGAGAAATGTACTGTTCACAGTTCTAGAGGCTGGGAAGTGGGAGATCATGGCAGCAGATTTGATAACGGCTGGCTCTGCTTCATAGATGGTACCTTCTTGCTTGGTCCTCACAAGACAGAAAAGGCAAACAAGCTCCGTGGGACCTCTCTGATCAGGGCACTAACCTCCCTCTTTCTTAGGCCTCTCTCTTTCTTAAGCCCCCACTCGGTACTATCACTTTGGGATTAGGCTTCCACATATGAAAGGGACTAGGCATGGTGGCTCATACCTGTAATCCTAGCACTTTGGGAGGCCGAGGTTAGAGGATCACATGAGCTTAGGAGTTTGAGACCAGCCTGAGCAAGAGGAGACTCTCCATCTCTACTAAAAAGAGAAAAATTAGCCAGGCATGAAGGCAGGTACCTCTATTCCCAGCTTCTCAGGAAGCTGAGGCAAGAGCTTCGCTTGAGCCCAGGAGTTGGAGGTTACAGTGAACTCTGATGACACCCCTACATGCTAGCCCAGGTGACAGAGCGAGACTCTATTTCAAAAAACAAAACAAAACCATAACATATGAATTGGGTTGGTGGGGGAACACCCACATTCAGACCATAGCAGTAGACATGTTCTGTCTGCATAAATGAGGATCAGATCCAGCACCTGCCACTCTTCTGAGCATTTTGTGTAAAGTAATCTTCTGTCTCCCTAGTGTGGAAGTGATTCGTCTTGGACAGAGTCACTTCATAAACTGGGACCTGCAGATGTACTATTCTGAGAAGGACACACCTGCGAAGGCCAGAACCACCACACTGAACGAGCAGCTGGGGCAGATCCATTACATCTTTTCTGACAAGACGGGGACACTCACACAGAACATCATGACCTTTAAAAAGTGCTGCATCAACGGGCAGATTTATGGTGAGTGGAAGCCAAGAGGCATTTCCCAGGGGAAGGGGGTGCGTGCCAAGTGCAGGGCACCGCCCGGACATGAACAGGTCTGCCCAGATTGCTGGTGCCCTTCCTGAGCAGAGAACTCCTGGTGGTCCCTCTATTGCTGAGGGCCAGAGGAGCATCGTGGGCAGCACAGGAGACACAGATGGAAGGGGTCAGCATCAAAAGTGGGCTCACATTTCTCAAAAAATGAAAATTAGATTGCAGGTAATTTGGCTTCAGGATATTCACTCAGTGATTCCAAGGGCTATTTGTTACACTACATCCGTAGCAGCAATATTCACAAAAGCCAAAAGATTGTTCATGGCAGCCCGAGTGTTCATGGTTTGATGAATGACTAAACAAAATGCAGGATATACCTGCAATGGGATATCATTCAATGGAAGGAAGGAAGGAAATTTTGACACATGCCCCAACACAGATCAGCCTAAGGAATGATGCCATATAAAATAAACCAGTTCCCAAAAGACAAATATTGTGTAGCTGGAAGCAGTGGCTCATGCCTATAATCCTAGTACTCTGGAAGGCTGAGGCAGGTGGATCGCCTGAGCTCAGGAGTTAAAGACAAGCCTGAGCAGGGGTGAGACCTCTTCTCTACTAAAAATAGAAAAACCAGCTGGGCAGTTGTTGTGGGCATCTGTAGTCCCAGGTATCCAGGAGGCTGAGGCAGGAGGATCTCTTGAGCCCAAGAGTTTGAGGTTGCTATGAGGTCTGATGCCATGGCAAATATTGTGTAATTTTCCTTATGTGGGATAATTAGAATATGTAGTCAGATTCACAGAGATTGAGTAGAATGATGGTTACCAAGGGTTGAAGGTAGGGGAGTGGGAGTTATTATTTAATGGGTACAGAATTTCAATTATGTGAGGTGAAACATCTGTGCAACAGTCTGACTGTACTTAATGCTACTGAGCTGTATGCTTTAAAATGATTAAAATGGTTCAAGACCAGCCTGGGCAACACAGTGAGACGTTGTCTCTACGGTTTAAAAATTAGCTGGGCACTGGGCGTGGTGGCTCATGCCTATAATTCTAGCACTCTGGGAGGCCGTGGTGGGTGGATAGCTTGAGCTCACGAGTTCGAGACCAGCCGGAGCAAAAGTGAGACACCCCCCCTTAGAAAAACTGAGGCAAGAGGATCGCTTGAGCCCAAGAGTTGGATATTATTGTGAGCTGTGATGCCAAGGCACTCACTCTACCCAGGGCAACAGCTTGAGACTGTGCCCCCAAAAAAAGAAAATTAGCTGAGCATAGCAGTGCACACCTGTAGTCCCAGCTACTCAGGAGGCTGAGGCAGGAGGATGGCTTGAACCCAAGAGCTCAAGGCTGCAGTGAAATATGATCAGGCCACTGTACTCCATCCTGGGGGATAGCACGAGACCTCTCTCTTTTAAAAATAGGAAATTTTTTATCTATAATTTTGTAAAAAGTTGATTTCTATACTAATTGTCTAAAACACGCTCCATGTTTATAAAAAATATGAAAACCAGTACTGTATTCAAATAGTGCTTCAACTTTTAAATAAAGACTTAATAGTGTTTAAAAGGATGTGGACACACATAAGGACTTTGCACTTGAAGGAAACTGTCCTGTGAGCATGTGTTCATGTAAGGAGCTGCAGTGAGGAAGGTGGGACTCTGAGGGGCTGAGGAAGTGGTCATGGGTGTGGTGGGAATCTCTTCTGAGTGGGGGGAGGCAAAGCGTTTCAAAGGGCGTGATCCTGCCCCTGAGGAACATCGTCACATACGGAGCTAGGCACCAGCGTTTGAACATCTACACAAGGCGTTGGCAAACTTTCTGTAAAGAGCCAGGTAGTCAATATTTTAGCCTCTGTAGGCCCTATATGGTCCTTATCAACCATTCTTTTATTTTCTTTAAGAACTCTTGAAAAATGTAAAAACTGTTCTTAACTAGAAGACTGTCTAAAAACAGGCTGTGAGGTCCCCATGGTCACTAATACCATATTAGCAAGGTCAAGTGGGGAGAGGCCTCTGGGCACAGGGAGAGACTCAATTTGTCCTGTCCTGTTTGTTTCTCAGGAGACCATCGGGATGCTTCTCAACACAATCATAGCAAAATAGAGGTAAGTCTTTAGTTCTGTTTGGGATGTGAGGGAAATTGGGTGTGAACAGGGCTGTGCTTCTGCAGCTGGACCAAGGAGTCCACCTCCTGTCACCCACGCCAATTGATGGAGAAGTGGATGAGAAATGAACAGTTCCACTTGTATTTACAGAAAAGCCAGAGATTCTGGAGAACATTGAGATTATTTCCTCAAAGAGTGGTTCTGTTCTGTTTCTTTTTGTTACTTTTATATAGCAAAAGCATACCTCAGCAATGTTAGTAATCAGCACAGTAAACAGATTCCTCCTTGTACATTACATAGTTACATAATATCTTCCTATCTTAAAATGGTTGTATCTTCAAAGCATTTCTACCCCAGACTAAATTTATAGTTTATCAACACTTCCCTGGGTGCATCGAGTGCCCTGGGTCCTTGACTAGAGTGCGGTGGAGTCCAGTTCCCCAACTTATCTATGACAGTAGGCCTTGGAAGTGAATAAACCATCTCCAGATGTTGGCATGCAGGCTCATCCGGCCCTGGTAGGGCCTGACCAGCAGTTCCCTGCATGAGATGGGCATCCAGGTTCACAGTGGTTCTAACACTTCCCTTCCTTGCTTCTTCCTCACTGCTGGTGGTTGCCTACTACCCCGGATGCTCGATGGCTCATAGTTGTCTAGACACAATACTGTGATCTCTGCCTCTGCTGTCACGTGGCATTTTCCCTGTGTCTGCGTTCACATTTGCCTTTTCTTATGAGAACAACAGCCATTGGATTAGGTCTGACCTTTATCTGCCATGACCTCATTTTACCCTGATGACATCTGCAAAGACCCTATTTCCAAATGAGGCTACGTTTGTAAGTACCAGGAGTTAGAACTTCAATGTACCTTTTAGGAGGACACAGTTCAATCCACCACAAGGAGCCTTTTGGTTTTAAGACACTTGACACTTAAAACTGTGCCAAAATCCTAAGGAGACGTTTGTATAATGAAAAAACTCGGCTTCGAAGAAATGGTCATTTCATGTGTTAAGTCAAAAAGAATTGTTTAAATCATATCTTGTTTTCCTCTTCCATTTCTTTCAGGAAGTTGATTTTAGCTGGAACATATTTGCTGATGGGAAGTTTGCATTTTATGACCATTACCTTATTGAGCAAATCCGGTTGGGGAAGGAACAAGAAATGCGCCAGTTCTTCCTCTTGCTGGCCATCTGCCACACGGTCATGGTGGACAGAAATGATGGTGAGTGTTGCCCCGGCACCTCAGTCATTGAAGGTCAGTTTTTCTGTTTCAGGTAACTCATGCTCCTAACTCACCTGCATATCATATACTGCTTAAGTCTGTCTCACATTCACATGAACATTTGTCAGCACCTGCCACAAGGTGGTTTATGAAATGGCAAAGTATGAAACAAACTTCTTAGTTAAACTTATATCTTAAGAGAGATATATATATATTTTTTGAGACACAGTGTCACTTTGTCGTCCTCAGTAGAGTGCTGTGGCATCACAGCTCACAGCAACCTCCGGCTCTTGGGCTAGGGCAATTCTCTGGCCTCAACCTCCCAAGTTGCTGTGACTACAGGCACCTGCCACAACGCCTGTCTATTTTGTTGCAGTTGCCACTGCTGTTTTAGCTGGCCGGGGCTGGGTTTGAACCCATCACCCTCGGTATATTAAGCTGGTGCCCTACCCACTGAGCCACAGACACCTCCACCACCCTCTTAAGATATGTTTTATCACTCTGCAAATGAAATCTTATTAAAAGAAATGGTCAACTCAAATTATGATAGAAGAATCGAAATTTTCCCACCAAATCATTAGCATTTGTTAAGAGTGGAAAGTCAAATTTTATCTATATCATAAGTGGACTTTCCACTTGGGCACTCTTTTCTACAAAATAATTTCAGACAGATGAGCTTGGACAATTAAGTTTGCAAACTCCCCTTAGAGTAAGTGCTACAGACCTCGTTGCTGAATATCACTGCCGTCACGTTTGAGGTACTCCCCTTGGTAAGCTGTGCACTGATGCCAGGGGCTAGTCTGCCCTTTGAAGCAATTTTGGAACTTTTTTTCTAGAATGGCCATCAGAGCTGTCGTTGTACGAAGATCTGACCATTAATGATTACAAATACATCCTAGAAAACGTCTTTGGAGAGTGGACCAGGCGCCGATGTCAATGCCTGGCTTCCCAAGTACTTCAAAGGGCACCACAGTGATATTCAGCAATGATGTATGTAGCACTTTCTCTAGGATGAGTTCAAGAACTTACTTGCCCAACCTCTAGTGCTTTTATTTACTATTTTCTAATATGTTTTGGGTTTGAAATAGTTTCAGCTGAAGCCTGGATCTCTTTAAGGTACTTTTTTCATTTGAAGGAGCACAATTAATGTGGATTTCATATTAACCTGCCAGGCTGACTTGTAATTTCTTTTGCAGAATTCCGTGTTGTTGATTTTGTTTGTTTGTTTGTTTTTGTTGTTGTTGTTTTAATTTCTATTGAGACAGAGTCTCACTTTGTCACCCTTAGTAGAGTGCTATAGCATCATAGCTCACAGCAAACTCAAACTCTTGGGCTCAAGCAATTCTCTTGCCTCAGCTTCCCTAGTAGCTGGGACTACAGGCACCTGCCACAACGCCCAGCTTTTTTTGTTTTGTCTTGTTTTGTTTCTGTTTTGTTTAGCAAGCCCAGGCAGGGTTCATCCCACCAGCCCTGGAGTATATGACTAGCGCCCTAATCATTGAACCACTAAGCTACAGGCGCCCCCTAAAGAATTCTTTTCTTTTCCTTTTTTTTTTTTTTTTATTTATTGTTGGGGATTCATTGAGGGTACACAGAACCAGGTTACACTAATTGCTTTTGTTAAATAAGGGCCCTCTTATAATTGTGTCCCACCCCCAAAAGGTGCACCACACCCCTTGACCCCCACCCCCTCCCTCCTTCCCTTTCTCAGCTCTCCCCATCCCCCCCCCACTGTGTACTAGGACCTTAATTGTCCTCATATCAGAATTGAGTACATAGGATTCATGCTTCTCCATTCTTGTGATGCTTTACTAAGAATAATGTGCTCCACTTCCATCCGGTTAATACAAAAGATGTAAAGTCTC
>CAUYPK010146068.1:0-36416 GCA_963574355.1 Loris lydekkerianus
AAGGGAAGAGAAGCTGAGGGAAGGAAAGGAAGGGAAGGGAAGGGGAGGGGAGGGAAGGGAAGGGAAGGGGAGGGGAGGGAAGGGAAAGGGTAGGGAAGGGACAGGGAAGGTGAGGGGAGGTGAGGCGAGGGGAAGGGAGGGGAGGGGATGGAAGGGAAGGGGAGGAAAGGGAAGAAAAGGGAAGGGGAGGAAAGGGAAAGGGATGGAAGGGAAGGGAAGGGAAGGGAAGGGGAAGGATAGGGAGGGGAGGGAAGGGAAGGGAAGGGGAGGGGATGGAAGGGAAGGGAAGGGAAGGGGAGGGGAGGGGAGGGGAGGGGAGGGCAGCTACTGAGGGCCCAGAGAACAAGGGAGGGACAGCTTGATGAGAAGCTTTTCCATGTAGAAAGTGACTGAATACACCACTGATGTGCAAAAATGCATGAAATTAGATATATGGTTACACTTATTAGAATCTATTTTTCTCTAAAATCACAGCAGTTCTTCTAATCACAATAGAGAAGGAATAAACTTTTCATAGTAGGAGTAGATAAGAGATTCAACATAACTTGACCTTTAATTTTTTAAATTTTCCTTTGCTTTGACTGGAAAACAATTTTACTAAAAATGAAAATAATTATTTCCCAGACAAACATCATGTGATGGAGTTACGGGAGGTGTTATGTGGGACATGGGCGAGGGAGTCTGAGGGTGAATATGTCCTGTGCATCAATCTGAAAGAGCACAAGGGAAACACCACACTGCTCTCCTGTTTTCTCTTACCAGCTTCACTCCCCTGCTGCTCCGTGTCTGTCCTCTCCTCTGAGTCTTACTTTGGGTTATTTCCCTTAAAGTCACATGTAAACTTCAAACTTTTCTTCTTTCAAAACTCATCAAGTCAAGACATGCTTCTTCCCTATTCAAATGCGATTCAGTATTTTCATTATACTCCTAATAAAACTCTCCTTCAAAAATATCCCCATGAAAATTTTCTTGGCGTGCCTGCCATTGATTAGTATTAAAGTTGAAAAGACTTTAATGAATTGTTCTTAGATGCTGCAGAAGGAACCTGCTTTTAGTGACAGGCCTGGCTGGATTTTCTAAGTTTTCAAGTTGTGCTTTAATGAGGCTCCAAAATTTAAAGGCAAATATATTTGAGAAACATGGGTCTCCTGTTTGTCTTACAGAGTTTTTGTGTGCATGTCTCAGACATATAATTTCTATGAAAATCCAGGGGTCATTTGAGTTGTACACATGTAGATGTAAATGATTTGCTCATTGTTATTAATCATGTATAATTCCAGATTACTGGATCAGAGGATGACTTGTAACAGGGGCTCCAAGTAGCATAATTGGAACCAAGACGTTATTCATAAAATGCTTAAAGAAAACAGTTTTTTAATTGTTTCAGCTTCAGTGAGGGTAGGATTAGGTTACATTCTTTGCATTTGTTGGATAAAGTCCCTTTTATAATTGTTTCCCAGCCTCAAAGGTGTACCATACACTGTGATCCCCAACTCCCTTCCTCCTCCGCATTCCCTGGTTCCCCCACCCCCACCCTGAGTTGACTTGAGTTTTTCTCTTATGTGGGTATTAGATCATCTATCAGCTTCATATTAGTATTGAGCACATAGGATTCTTGCTTCTCTATTCTTCTGATGCTTCACTAAGAAGAATATGTTCCATCTCCATCTAAGTTAATACAAAAGATGTAAAGTCTCCATCTTTTTTCATGGCTGAATAGCATTCCATGGTGTACATATATCACAGCTTGTTAATCCATTCCTGGGTTGGGCATTTTAAAAATATACACCAATCAGCTGTGAAGTATTGGCCAGGGCAGATGGTATACTGTTTACATTTATGTAAAATGTCTATTTATGTTTGTCTCCTAAAAGCAGTAAATATATGGTTTTAGGAGAGACGTTGTTGACAGTATTTTATTCTGGCCCAGACAAAGGTAGTGTATACTGAAGTAGCAACAGCAGAAGGAGGGTAACCAGACGGCCAGTCAGAGTCAGGGAAACAGTTATTTTCAATACACTTTTCTTAGGCAAGTTATTCTTTTTTTTTTTTTTTTTTTTTTTTATCAAATCAAAGCAGATTGACTTAGAAACATGTGACTTGTTTATTAAAAATAAAAAATTGCCTTAACTTTGACAAAAACAATACACTGAATTTTATATGTATAAGTACTCAAACTCTCCAGAGGTAATAAATAGGAAAATTCTGCACTGTAAACATTTTATCAGTATAAACCTAATGCAAGGTATTTAAGGGTATTGCTACCATTTGGCCAGCCCACAACTCCATCCTTAGAAATAGGACACTAGTAATCTTTACTTTTAACCCTGAAATTACACAGTCTGTTGAGGCCGAAAACATTATTTATATAATTTTGAGTTTAATGTACACACTAGAATACACATGTAGTAAAAGTGGAAGCAGTCCTGCCTACTTAGTTTCTGGCATTGCAGCCCTGCGTTTGTTATTAGTATTGCGGCCGTGCGCTCTCTGGAAACAGTGATTCATGTTACGAACCGCACCAATGTCGGGTGCCCACCTGATACCCCTTTGCTCCATGATGTTGTTGGCTTTGGCTGAGCCTCAATCTCATTCAGGTGCCTGGTGTCCATACAGGGGTCCTCAAACTTTTTAAACAAGGGGTCAGTTCACTGTCCCTCAGACCGTTGGAAGGCCGGGGTATAGTTTAAAAAAAAAAACTATGAACAAATTCCTATGCACACTGCACATATCTTATTTTGAAGTAAAAAAACAAAATGGGAACAAATACAATCACACCGCCTCATGTGGCCCATGGGCCGCAGTTTGAGGACCCCTAAGAGGAGACACTGGTTTCTGCAATCGAGCTAATCCCGAATTGTCCAAGTCAACCCCAGCCCCATATTCCTCTGGCTTGTCTGGGTCTAAGGGAGTGCACGTGAGCCAGAGACAGCCAGAGGTGGATCTGAACAAGGTGTGCTCAGGCAGGCTCGTAGGCAAGGCTTCCTGATTTCACCTCCTAAGGAGGTGGCTAATGGTCAGCCTCAGCCTGCCTCTGAGAGTTTCAGTGGAACGTGAGAACTGAAATGGTGTGGCCATCCTGACGCCTCAGGATCAGACTACCCCACAGGGACGTAAGAGTGGTTTACAAATGATTCACAGATCATCAGGTCAGAACACCAACTGCCTCTAAGATCTACTCCACCAACCGGACCTTCATCATGTGAGAAATAAAATTTCCTGGCTTTTTGCATCACGATGACTCAGGTCATTATCAACTGAGGACTAAGGCAATGTTAAATGTGCAGTTTTAATTTTCTCCTGAAAATTATGACAATTCTCTTTTAAAGCACAGAGGAAGAATTCTCTCTCCCCTCCATTTGTCTAGGGGTGAGTGTATAAATGACCTGGAAGAGATTGCTAGCTGCTCAACAAAAGTACAAGGGGAGTCTTATTGTAATAGAAATTCCAAGTTTCAGCTGACACATGACCACAGAATTGGAATTATTTTTTCCATGTACCTCCATATCTAGAGGTGTGTGCCCATTTGGGCTCTGTTCTTTGTAAAATAGAGGCCTTATAAATAGAAAGGCATATAGTGGTCTCACTTCAAAGAGACAGTGATAAAATGCCCCAGTAAAACGTAATGAAAAGGATGTCATGTTTGCCCTGAACCAAATCTGTTTTAGTGACCTTAGTCCTTATTTTCTTTTTTTCCCTCTTTCTTCAGATAATTAATGTTTAAGTAGCAGCAGCGACTCCTGACTTGGCCTTCTGTTCTAAGTCCAGCCAGTGGACTTTAAGTCCAGCCACCGTTTATTTTTTGTTTCATGTTTTTACTAGTAATCAATAAAATTGTTCAGTTTCCTGCTTGAACAGACCAATTTATGACTAATCAAAGGCCATTTTCAACTTGAACCTGCAGGTACTACCAACATTATTATCCTGACCCCCAAACTAGCAGCCAGAGTCCATGGCTCCCTCAGCTGCCCCTTTCCAGAGCAGGGGCATGAAAATCATCCCATTCCGAGAGGCCCAGGCTGGGCACAGGTGGCAGGTGGCAGCCTGTGCAAAACAGCAACCCCATGGAGACTCTCTTTGTGCACGTCACACCTTTATACCTCTTGAATCTTAGCATCAGTGTATGTTCAATTCCCGGCACTTCACTAGATTACACAATCTTCAAAGATAGAAATTCAGAAGTCACAGTCTGTTGAAAATATGCTATATTAATTCCATGTGAAATGAAACTTAAATGCATGTGTTTAATATGTGAAAATATTATGAATAATTCAGTGTATTCTAATTTTCATTTGACTCAATTCAACCTTTCTCACTTTTCAGCATACTTAGCTAGAGGCAGCGTTGGCTGGGAAAAGGTCAGAAAACAGGGGGGTGCCTGAAGTGACTGCAGTGACATAGGAAGACCGCAATTTTAATTGACATAAGTTAGAAAAATGAATATGTCAGAATTGAAATAACATGACTGTATTACCCTATGCTCCTGTAAGACTACATGAGAGATGAAATTTGAGTTCAAATGCTGCTGTTCTAGATACTGTTGGCTTTTATTTCATTTGATGATTATGTGAAACCTGCTATAGACACAAAGGTAAGTTTTTTCTTTATTTATTCACGCATTCATTATTAAATTTTTAATTTATTCACTTGGTCAGCATTTCTTAAGTTCCTCTTGTACACCTGGCTAAGTAGTAGAGATTGAGAATGAGTAATCCACATTTAAAGTGCAAAGAAGACATCTGTAATTTTGGGGAAAAGTCAATGTGTTTGCCGTCTATAAGCATTCCCATGCTTCACGGTGGGGATTACCTTCAAACACTGCCTCCCTCAGACCTAGCAGTCCAGGGAAGGGATGGGATGGGATGACTTAAAATACGCACAAATACAAAGGGTGAAGTTCATAGCCAAAAATACACACAAATACAAAGGGTCAAGTTCATAGCCAAAAACACACACAAATACAAAGGGTCAAGTTCATAAACAAAAAGAGACTAGGGAGCGATGTGGTTTTAACAGTGGGGTGAACATTGTGTCCACCAGACTTGTTTTTAGGTTGAAGTTTTCTAACAGACAGAAAAGAAAGAAGCACTTAGCTGGGGGGAGAAGATGGACCAGGGCTTGGATTCTGACGTTGCTACTTACCAACAGTGGTTGCCTTTTATAAGAAATGTCACTTTTCTGAGCCACAGCTAGAAAAAACTGGGGACAATAACCCTGGTTTTGATGACACATGAAGGTCACCAGCAGGGCTGAGAGGTGCTGTGAAAAGGCCAAACACCAAACAGGGAGGTTTCCCCAAACAGCAACTATGCAATTGTTACGCTGGATGAGGGTGTCAGTTTCATTACCAATGTCACACAGATCATACTTCATTTTTTTTTTTTTTTTACATTAAATGCAACCCAAAGATGTGGGGTGTATCTTATCAAGGAAGACTGAGGCTGGGGCTTTGTGAATGCAATTTTTTTTTTTTTTTTTTACTGGAACTATCTGACAAAGTGCACGACCCACTAATGAGGGTTGAGGATGCAGCTCGGTTAGGCCTGAGCCTGGTGGCTGGTCGCAGGGGGTCAGGTTCATGGCTGAGCTCTCTGCTTCCTAGCTACTTGGTCTTGAGTCCATTTACTCACCTTCCTTTCGGCCTCTGTTTTCTCATCTATTAAATGGGGATAATCCAAGTACAGTGTGACATATGGTCCCTCATGCCACAGTTAATGAGGATTAAATGAGTCAGAACATGAACATCCTTTAGAGTAATTGTTAGAAACGAGCGTTATATTACATGATAGGGCATAACACAGGATAAATTAAGATTTAGCATCAACTAATAGAGACACGTGAGGAAGAAAAATAATATTTTATAAATTAGACTAGAGAGATGAGCATTCTTTTTTAAATGAAAACAAATAATGGGAGTGGAAGAAAAGCTACAGAATTAGACTGTTTGCCTTCAACCTCTGTGGTCAAAGGACCTCGAGCTTCTGTCTGGATCACAGCCAAAATGGAACCTGCTCAGAAGCAAGGAACACCAAGGTGACAGCGCTTTTAAAAATCTATGCTTTCAACTTCTTCAGAAGTCCCTGTCTAATCAGTAACAGCTTATCAAGCACGAGAGGGGAGAAAAACAATCATGGGGCTCCAGATGGAAATGTTTAATGCATATGCAGTTTACAGGATGAATTTAAATTGCAAACATGGTGGTTTGGGGTTAATCTGCTGAATAAAAAAGTACTGGATTTGCTCTCCTTTAATTAATGAGTAACTGAATATTTGATACAGCAACATGCTTCAATCTTACACATAAAATCAACCGCCAGGGATTCGGTGGGTAAGGGGGGCGTTACCAGCGCCATTTTCCTTATCTATTCTTTCAGAGTGTATTTTGCAACAGAGGTAAAAGTCTTCCATGCATTGTGATTTATTCACCTGTAGTGATTAAAAAAAAAAAAAAAAAAAAAAGCATCGATTTACTTAACTGTGTGTCATACACTGGGGAAGAATTTAAGCATCTCTTTGAGCAAAAGAACAAATGTAAGCTAGATGTCAGGGCAAGAGACACAATAATATTGCCTGTTCCTGAGTAACAAAAATCCTGATAAAACAGAAGAGAATGAGTAAGAGTAAACACAGTGGTTTTTTTCTGTCTGTGACTATTTTTATCCTCGATATGTGTATCTTATAGCTATATTTTAATTGATGCAATTTTGCATCCTATAACACTGGCTATATGTTTCAGGAGCTTTGTGAATACTAACTCATCTAATTATCTTAGCAACTCTTTGGTATAAGCTATTATCATCCCATTTTACAGGTCAGAGAACCGAGACACAGAGAAGGTAAGTAATTTGTCCAAGGCAGCTGGAAAATTTCAGAGCTGGGGTTAAAATATCATGTGCCTTCAGAGAACCTTTGCACTCAATCGCTACATGGGCTGCCTTCCTGTCTAGGAGTGGCCAAAATAAAATCTCCATGTATAAATTTGGCATGACTCCATCGACAAGAGTGACAAAAGATTCGCAGAAAAGTCAGAAATGTTTTGCTATTAGATCAAGTTTCAGGAAATCAGGGAATCTTGGTTCATCCTAAGAATATAAAGTTGTCCATCACCACTCTTGCTTTGAGTCTTTCTCTTTTGTGAAGTTTGGAGGGAAATCGTAAGTCTCTCCACTGCTTGCACTGAATTAAAATGTGCAAATAAAAAAAAAAAAAATGCATGGCATGTGCAACAAATCAAAGTGCATCCACCTTGTTCAAACACCAAAGTGAAAGGAGTTAGGGCCACTCATAATATAATTAGACAACTAAAGATGCAAATATAGGTTAACTTCTTAAGAAAAGGATAAAAATTAATCTCTTAAAATAGTTTATTTCAGTAAAAACCAAAAAGATTAAAATATGAGCTGTAGAAACAACAGAGTTGAATTAGAAAAGAAGGAAATATTACTGAAGGATGAAAAAATACTCTCCATTTTCTCAGATTCAAGTAAGTGTTGTTATTTAAGAAGCTGAATGATGGCCAGGACTGGTGGCTCCCACCTGTAATCCCAGCACCCTGGGAGGCTGAGGTAGGTGGATTGCCTGAGCTCACTATTGCAGACCAGCCTGAACAAGAGCAAGATCCTATCTCTAAAAATAGCTGGGTGTTGTGGCAGGTGCCTGTAGTCCCAGCTACTTGGAAGGCTGAGGCAAGAGAATGGCTTGAGCCCAAGAGCTTGAGGTTGCTGTGAGCTGTGACACCACCGCACTCTATGGGGGAGACAAAGTGAGACTCTGTCTCAAAAAAAAAAAAAAAAAAAAAAAAGCTGAGTGAAAAACTATTTTCTAAGGAATTCAATTAAAACATTTAACATAGTATCTGTAGGAGGATAAGAAGTGTGTTTAAGAAACTCAGGATACTGAAACAATGTTGCTAGTTTCCAGGTTATTTGCCCTTAGACGAGAACCAGCTACTTTAAAATGCAAGTAACCAGCTTGACCTTGACAGTGCGGTTTTTCTTGTTTTCTAAATTATAAATCTGGCATTCTTTCTTGGTGATAAAACCAGAACTTCACTTAAACTGGAACACATAAACAGCCTAAATACTACATATTATTCATTCACCATCAGCCATTAATACTAATGAAATTTATACTGACAGGGAGAAGTAACAAGGAATAACACCCAGATGTCTTTGGTTGAGTTTTTAAATTTTTATCATGATTAGAAACTACATAATTTTATTCACCAATAAAAACATGGCATATTAAAAGTTGCTTTGAAAGTCACAACTAATTTCACTTAGAAATTTATTCACTTAAAATGATATTAAAATGTTATAGCTATTTATATACTATTATTATCGTTACTCTGGAATGCGTTATGACTATGATGTTACTAATTCTAAAAATATTACCCCCCCCCAAAAAAAAAAAGGCAAGAGAGGCCGGAATTCTCATAATAAAGCTTTCAGGCTGGGTGGACTTGGGAAGAGAAATTTACTACAATATCATTTGCAGTTCATGTTACCACCTGCTGTGGAGTCATTTTAAATTTTAGATACATAAGTATATAAAAGTAAAGATGTTGAAGCAATGTGGCAGTCAAGAGAATCCAGGCCTTAGATTAAATTGGCCACATGGTGTAAGAATGGGATGATAATACCTCTCGCTCAGTAATTTTAGCCAAAGCTGTAATCAAATATTACCCTTACAAAATACTTATCAATTAATATAAGTGAAACATTTACTTATAAAAGGCTTTACTTATTAAATAAGATTCATGAGTAAATTTTTTATTCTTCCTAGTATAGCCAACTTAGATGTCTCATAATTGTGAAGGATTGTTTTAAAACTTTCCCGTATTTAATAGAGAACACCACCACCGTTTGACAACGTCCCCAAATGGGCGAGACGTCTGTACCTTCATCTCTCACCTTAATGCTCATCCATAATGTGTGCCCCCAAAGAGCTCGGTTATAAATAAGTGTGTTGTTTTCAGATATAAGAATAAAAAATGCTTCCGAAGGAGCAAAACCCCTTCTGGTGTGTCAAGCACAGCTGTGAGAATGGATCAAGCTTTGAAATCTCCCACCTGCAGGTTTGGAGAATTTTTGACTATAATCTCCCTTTCAGGAGAAACCTATTCTCAATAGACTAAGGCAAAATACACAGATCCTGATCTATGGTGTAATTTTATTTCAAAGAAGCATAATCACATTATTCACAAGATCAATTTTCCTTTTTAATCTGATTTACATTTTGAATGATCCTGTTTTACTGGCTCATTTCTGTTTATTCATATCATTGGACTTCCAAAACTTTCTACACATGGTATTTGGAACCAAGGAAAGATAAAAAAAGAAACTTTTCTACATTTGATGGGCCTTTTAAACATAAAGAAATGCTAATCTCTGATGAGACTACTGTTGATATAATTTTTTCAAATGTCAATTGGCCAATCATAGAGATAGAAAAGATAGCAGGGAAAACACTTCACAGAAATGAGGCTGGTGAGGGAAGGATGGCTGGAGCAGGCACCGTGTGCTAGGAAGGGAAAGAGACAATATTTCTGTAGCCACATGATACACGTCATCTGCTGGGGGAAAGGGTAATGCTGTTACTTGCCTATAGAAAACCACCACGTAGGCCAACCAGGTACACCATCCAAGAAAATCAAGCAGATGATAAACGGAAGAGCAGATGGAAATCTCCAGAAACAACAGGAGAAGCTGAAGGATTTTCAGGAAAACATGTCAATTTGTGGGGAATGCCACTGAAAATATTGGGTCTTATCTTAGGTGCTTCAGCCATGGGGAACAGAATGAAGTAAATTTCGTGGACTAGAATAGCTACGGAGGTGATGATATAAATTAAGAAATGCTGTTAATTTGAGTAACCATCTTGGTTCAAAGCAAACTGGGTGCAGGAACAACCTAATCACCTCCTCCTGTTTCTATGAGATGATGACAATATGGTTTTAATTCAGAAACGCGGCTCTACTTTCTGACCCCACCTTTACATCACATCACGTCCGTCTCAATATCCGTCATCCTACCATCAGTCCGTGCTCAGGTCACTACCAACTTCAGGTTTACTAATGTAGTTCAGCCTCATCTTGCATGGTCTCTGAGCAGCGTACCTCTCTCCCTGGTAGGCCCTCTTCTAGATTTCCTTGCACCCACCTGCTATCCATTCTATGTCTTCTATGATGCTTGTGTTCCATTATTCAGCCACTGAATTTTGGCGTTCTCATGAGTCTTTTTTTTTGGCCAGGGCTGGGTTTGAACCTGCCACCTCCGGCATAGGGGGCCGGTGCCCTTCTCCTTTCAGCCATCCCAAGTCAGTCTTGAGCACTCTGCTCTCTCCACTCTGTATTTCCTGCCTAGGTGCTGTCTTCCTAATGTGGCTTCGATTACCTCTCCACTGCAGAGTTAAATCACAGATTTGTGGCTAGACCTATCCACCCTGTCCTTCCTGAGTTCTTCACTCCTTCCCCCGGGGGCCCACTAGACACCCGGTGGGTGGTGGAAAGGCACTTCAGAGGTAACAGCCTGTGAGCCTTCCTTAAATCTGCTTCTCTACCTGGAACCCCCACCACCATGAATGACATGGTCTCATAGCTGGCCTGGCCAGACACCTGGGAGTCATTTCCAGGGCTTGTCCCCGTCACAACCTGTATTCTACCTCTCCCCAAATCCTGTAGATTTTTACCTTCCTATATTTCTCAAGTGCTGCCCCTCACCCCACTCAGCTCAGCTGAACTGCAGCCATCTCCCAGTGACTGGCACCCCGAGTCCATCCATGCTCCCTTTTTTCTCTCTCTCTTTCTTTTTTTTCACATGCTCCCTTTTCTGCTCTGTGGCCACCACGAGGCTTGCAGAAAGTAGAAATGCTCATGTTATGCTCCCCCATGGCCGTCACCCCCAACACACACACATTTAGCTTGGGACACACGTCTACCAGCATCTCTGTGGGGCTTCTAATGGAATCGAAACCAAAAATTAGTAGCTGGAGCCACAAAGCCACCAGGCTCCCCGAGAGCTCCTGCCTCACTTCAGATCACACCACCCTCTCACTCTGTGCCACAGCTGCAGCAGCCTGGCCTTTTGCCCTGGAACTTTCTTCATGCTCTTTCGTCCCCCTGGAACATTATTCCTACCTCAACCTACTCATCACCTTGGAGAAGTTCTCCCTTAGCTCCCCATTGAAGAAGCCACATGGCTGTGGGTCCCCGGGGTCCTGTGCCCCTTAGGGAACCAGGCTCAAGGTCAGCAGGTGCACCGGCCCCTGCAGTGTGCAGGGCTCACCTGCTGCTCTCCCGGACCCAGGCGGGTGCTGGCTCTTCTCACATGATACTGTGGGCACACTGCCAGTGCCCAGCAGGTGGTTGGTTCTTAGTAATTTTTATGTAATAAATGACTATTATTAAGGTCAAACAGAATTGTTAATACAGATGGCCAGAACCCCCCAAAATGATCTGAAATGAACTCTCTTAGCCCTCATCCGAATTTACTCACTAACTCACTCACTCCAGGCTACCCCCTCAGTCCTAACTCCCTTTGTCACTTCTTATTTTTACTCATTTTACAGATCTCAGCTAAACTGTCACTTTCTCAGATATGGCCAGGAAATATTTGCTAAATGAATGATGACCCTATTAAGCATTCACTGATTGCTGTAATTAGGTGCATACAAGGGTCTGAGGTTACAAAAGTTGACATGAAACTCTTTCTGCCATCAGGAACGCATTTCATGTTTGAGATTTGCAGCCCTGTAGAGAGATGATTAACAGCAGGACACAGCCCCTGCTCATTGAATGACAGGCGGGAGAGTCCTGCCTCTGTCCCCACGGAGCACGGGCGAAGCGACGGAGACGTCCTTTTCTGTGGATAATCTGCTTCCTACTTGTTAGCAGAATAACTTTGGCCATATTGTCTAATTACTTGTTAGAAAGAAGAAAAATCTACTATTTTGAAACATGCAAAGAAAATTCCTCTTACAGAGACAATACACTTTGACCGGCCATTTGCAGATGGAAGGACAGACCCCAGAGGTTCAGTGAGACGGCGGGGTGGAATTGCTTTATGCAGAAATATAAAAGGGATATGAACAGGCTGGAACAGTTGGAAGAGTTCGAGCAAGAGTCGCACAGAGATGGAGACATGTGCGGAGAGAATGAGCAAAAGGGAGAAAAGGAAGGTCAAACCATGCACACGGGGTCTGGGGCTGAAGAAAAACAAATGCACACACACAACACACACACTTATAGTCACACACTCACATTCACACACATTCACATACATACTCTCACACGCTCACTCTCATTCACACACTCAGACATGCACACACACTCAGACTCACTCCTGCACTCACACACAGGCACACTCACACACACACATTCTCACACTCACATACACTCACACTCACTTCCACACACTCACAGGCACACTCTCACACACACATTTTCACAGTCACACATACTTTCACACTCTCTCACTCACACACATTCTCACACACACACTTTCACACTGTCTTACGTGCACACTCAAACGCTCACTCACACACACATTTTCACACTCACACATACTTTCACACTCTCACACATATTCTCACACACACACTTTCACACTCTCTCACATGCACACTCAAAAGCTCACTCACATACACACATTCACACACAGAGCCTGTGGCACATTTACTTTGGTTATGTTTCTTTTCAAAACACACCTGTGCTGTTTAGTTTTAAATTGTGTTTTGATATAAATCCAGCCTAAATGAGAATCCTTCTCCCATAATTCTTTATGCCTTCAGTTTCCACATGAGTATTATCAGGAGAAATCCGTGCTGGATGCTTAAAGCTTCCTGACATGTAATCCAGGGTGTATGAAGGGATAAAACGTGGGACCCTGGTCATCCACACCCCATTCTTGCAACTTTACCTTTTCCACTCTCTGAGGAGACTACAGGACCCTTCCATTTTAATGACAAGTGCAAAACCCTTTAAATTCCTGGAGTTCCACATTAGCTAGAATCCCAGGTAGGCTGTGTAGAAATCAAAGGCTGAAATCCCACCTTTGGGTGACCCTGTGTCAGATCAGCCTGACAAGTAGGCAGACGCTTTCAGCTCTCCAGGAACCAGCTTCTGGCCAGACTTTCAGTTGGGAATCTCAGCATTCCCCGAACAGTGATTCAGTGAAGGATGCAGTTATTTATGGCCACATTTCTTAGAGTCCCTGAACTGAAAATGTGCAACCATACATGCTTTTGGACACAGAATAATTGCTAGGTTATTTTTTTCTTCTATTAGCAAATTGCTTTTTCTGTTTCAATGTTTACGCCTGTTTATATTTTTATTTGGTTATTGTAGGTAAATCTAGTCCCCCTCAACAGATTATAAGTTCAGGTCAAAAGACACTATGTCATATGCTTAAATTCCATCTCCGGTTGTAGCAAGGGTACAAAGTGTTTTCTTTTAAGTGAAAAACTAAGTGTATGAGACTAATGCAGTAATACAAAGCCTGAGGCTGACCTGGTCTATTTTGCTCCAGGTTGAAAAGAGACTGTCAGGTAATTTGTTTATTAGGTTCATATTAGTAAAGCAAATGCTGAAACTGCAGCCTCAGCACAGCCCGTCCGTATAGCCAAGGCTGCCAGGCCCCCTACAGCATTCCTGCCATGATGGATAGATTATTCCTCGAGAGCTGTGCTGCCCGACGGCACAGCCACTTGCCAAATATAGTGACTAAAGCTTACATGTAAATTTGTTAAAATTAAAGAGCATTAAAAATTCAATTTCTAGGCAGTGCCTGTGGCTCAGTGAGTAGGGCACCAGCCCCATATACTGAGGGTGGCAGGTTCAAACCTGGCCCCAGCCAAACTGCAACAAAAAAATAGCCGGGCGTTGTGGTGGGTGCCTAGAGTCCCAGCTACCAGGGAGGCTGAGGCAAGAGAATCACCTAAGCCCACGACCTGGAGGTTGCTGTGAGCTGTGACACCACGGCACTCTACCGAGGGCAACAAGTGAGACTCTGTCTCTACAAAAAAAAAAAGAAGAAGAAGAAAAGAAAAATTCAATTTCTCAGTCACAATTGCCACATTTCAAGTGCTCCATAGGTACCTGTGGGTGGTGGCTACAGTGTTGGACAAGCAGAGACAGAATATTCCCTCCCCCCAAGACAGCTCTCCTGTTCTCTAAAGAGTAGAAAGCAGGAGAAGTCTGAGATCAGCAACCACAGGCCTGTCGGGTGCTGGATCTACAGATATTGAAATGGACCAGCTTTTTATAACTTTGGTCAACCCTTGTGTTGCATCAAGCTTTAATTCCACCACTTACGCAACCGCTTCCTTGCCTTACCAACTGCTCGTTTATCCCAGGGGATAAAATGTATCAGAACAAAAGAAAAGTAAAACTAAATAATAGGAGGATACTTGGAAGGCAGCAAGTGAGATGCCCCCCAGGATTCCCCGCCTCTGGTACCGGTGACTGCTCTGATCCCCACGTTGGGTGCGTGCAGAACCTGTGAATATGAAGGCTGTGGTTACATTACACGGCAGGGCGAGGGTTCTGCAGATGTATTTAAAGTTCTGTAGCTTTTAGGAAAACACTGGAAAAACAGAACAAGGAGGATATATTTAGGATGTCCCAAAAATCACCCTTGAAGTCACTCAAATAAGGAAAATGAGAAATTATAGCCAAATGTATCTAAATTCGCAAAATATTCATTACAAAATTTTTCAAAGAGGAGAGTAACATGTAGAGAATATTTCACAAAATTTTATAATGAATATTTTGTAAATAAAGATACATTTATCTATAATTTCTTATTTTCCCCTGCATGGCAACGTTAGGGGCAACTTTTGGGACACCTTGTGTGCACATGTGTGTGTGTGTGTACGTGTGTGTGCACGCGTGCACATGCGTGATTATGTGACGATTTATCTCAAGGAATCGGCTTCTGCGGTATGTAGACTGACTCAGGAAGTCTGAGATTCACAGCACAGGCTGTCAGGAAGGGCGGACTGGACACTCGGGCAAAAGCCCTGCAGCCCTGACCATGGACAGGATTTCTTTCTTTTCAAGATGATTTGACCCGTGGCTCCTCAGTCTTTCTAAATGACTCGCTTGGGGTCACCTACTTTGTAGCAGATAACTCTCTTAAAGTCAATCTTTTGTTGAGATCAATCCCATGTATAAAGAATTTCCATAGTAACAACTACATTAACATTTGATTGCTAAAGTGAAGATCACAGTGGACATGTAAGACTGACCCCACAGGTCTCGAATTAGCTGCTTTTGTGATACTTGAGAGGGGGAGCACCCTGAGTGTGTGACTGAAGCAGGAGATCCTTTCACAAGAGAGTCTAGAAGTTTGAGCTTGAAGCCACAGAGACTCCCTCTCCTGCTGTCTCTGAACAGCTCAGCCACCTGTAGTTCTACAGGTTCAATAAAATAAACCCTGCCAGCAGCATGTAAGCCTAAGCCTAAGCCCCAGCCCAGACCACAGTCGAGGCTGACTGACATGTGGGGTGAGGCACTGTGAGACGTGGAGAGGAAGACCCAGCTCAGCCAGGCCCAGACACATGGTCTATATAAAGAATAAAATAATAAATGCATGTTTTAAACCAGAAGTTTGTGACAATTTTTTATGCAGCAGAGGAAACTTATACAGAATGGAAAGGAGGAAGGACTCAAAGTTTCTGGACAGCACTGGGTGAGCTTGGCGCTCAATAACTCAATGACATGTCTCAGTAACATGTCTATGTCATGCTCGCTGTGACTGTTCTCTGGCAACGGGTGAAGAATCTTTGCCTCATCTTTAAGGATGGGGAATTTGAATCTCAAAAATTAAGTCATTTGCCCAAAGTGAAACAGTACCTGACAGAGCCAAGATTTGTATTCAGGAGAGAGCTCTGACTATCTCTACTTACGGGTACATGAATTACAAAGGACAGGTGGTGTTTTTGATTACTCACAGTCACACTGTAAATACAGTAGCACAGTAGTGGAAAAGAATTATGATAAATTCCATTCTTTTTAATAGTAACATTTAGTTCTTGCCTTTTACTTGATCCAGTGTGTTATGGAAATTCTCTTCCCAAAATTTATACATTGAAATCTAATCCCCAGCATAATGGCATTTGGAAGTTGGGCCTTTGTAGTTAATTAGGTCATGACAGTGGCACTCTCACAAATGGGATTAGTAGCCTTATAGGAAGGGACCACAGAGCTCGCTCACAAGAAATTAGCCTTCTGCACCGAGCAGGTGGCCCCCATCAAAACTCAGCCACACTAGCAACATGGTCTTAGACTTCCTGACTCCAGAACTACGAGGAACAAATTTCTTTTACTTATAAGCCACCCATTTTATGGTACTTGACAGCTACCTGAACCAAGGCATAGCCTACCATGGGGTTTTCTAAATACAGAAAAGAAACAAAACAAAACAACAACAACAACAACAACAACAAAACACTATGGCTGATATCAGGGAAAAAGGGAACCTGTTTAATTATTTATGCCAACCCATTTCATTTGGATTATTCTCCCACTATTATAAGTTTTTGAACTTTGCTCAAATTTAATTTTTCAGTAAGAAAAACTAGTTAGAGTTTTTGTGAACACTTACAAGTTATAATTGGGACTGAATACAGCAAGAATGTTAGGAAAGTAGAGTTTAAATAGAATTTATAAAATCCAAAATACCAAAAATATTTACCAGATACATCCACAAGGCAGAAACAATTTTCAATGTGCTATGCAATCCAGTTTTACGATAAGGAAAACCCATCTTATCTAAGACTTCAGCTGACCTAGAGCAATCTGCTGGGTGACTTTCAATGCTCTCATCCTGGTTTTGATAACTAGACATGGGATTTTAAATCCTGTGATGTCTTGGCTGTACCAGTAACAGAAATGAATAGAATAACCTTAGAACTGGGAAGGATAGTCTGAAAGTTACAGTCTACTGACATCTTTAGTTCAAAGAACTGTCACGGATCATTAGGGAAACTTTTTCCCTCTCTTCTCCTTAGCTAACAGGTCAACGTGACCTTTATTGCCTTCTACTTCTCGTGTGTCAAGTTCTAGCTGTTGATGTCAAGTTTTTGTTTATAGACTGCTGAATTAACTGATAAAGCCGCCTTCCCCACCTTTCCTCTGCTTTAGGCAAGTTTGAAGTAGATAGGTATAAAAAACATGAATCAAGATAATGAGAAAATCACTTTCTTTATTGTATGAAGTCTCCTGCCTTCAATATCCACTGAAATATGAGTGAAATCAGGAGTTTATAATCCTTTCCTCTTGTAAAAAATCAACTTAAAAGTAAGTACCGGCTTTGTGCAATTTACATTTGGGGGGTGCTGAGAAGGATAGGAATTCTTCATCAAAAACAGTCATGTCTTCAAGAAATTGGTAATAGGATTGAAAAATAAACTAGTAGTGTATAATTAATTCCTCATAAAATTTTAAAGTATACCTTAAACTGAATACAAAAGCAGTGAGCTATAAGGGGAAAAGTTTATCCACATGAAAGTCATATGCGTATAATTCCATGTCAGCCACTAACTAGTCGGATGGTAAACAACAAATTATAGTCACTCTGGGTTTCACTCATCAGGTGTAAAAATGTAAGAGTTGAAAAGTATTATCTTAAATTATATATAAAACTTATACCTCCTCAATTTCATGAATAGTTGGAACAAATAGACTTATATTTAGATCACAAGCTTGTCTACAATTTGATTATGTTCTTATGCAATATATTTCTTGACTTAGAACACAAAATAGTCTTCAAGCAACAATACAAAGGACTACTACTATTTATTAATTACTGAGTATGAAACATTTTAAATGAAATGAACTAATAATTAGCAATATGAAAGAATAGCTATTATCACATTTAACTTATAAGTATAAAATTGAGTTCAGAAAGGATCAATGACTTGTCCAAGGCATTATAGTTAAACAGGGGTAGGGGGAGACCTGGAATTTGAACAAGGCTCTTTCTAATCCACTTGTGCCTTTCAATCCAATTTTATTGGCAAAATTTTCTACAAGAACCAGAAATTAGAAAAAAAAAAATATATATAGGACATATTTACTTAATTTCAGAGACAATTAAGGGCCCAGTATTTTATTTTTCACTTGGCGGATAAAACACTTTCATCAGCTTTTAAGGAATTTGAGCTGTGGAACTTTGAAAACTTGATGTTGGCTTTATAGAGCTTTGGTCATAAAAATTTTGTCTTTCCAGACTGACGTAAGATCAGTCAAATGAGAAGATTTTTAACATTTCAGGGAACGTGGATTTGTTATATGTATGTATATCACTTTGTTGGAGAGGGAGAATTATTATCTTTTCTCTGCAGTTCTTTCTTTTCTTTTTCTTTTTTTTAAAGTAATTTTTAATAGATTGATGTATTTTAATGGTGTGTGTGTGGGGGGGGCGTGTGTGTGTGTGTGTGTGGTTTTTGTCCGGGGCTGGGCTTGAACCTGCCACCTCTGGCATATGGGACAGGCGCCCTACCCCTTTGAGCCACAGACGCCGCCCTCCTTTTCTTTGTTCTTTATTTAAAGATACACTGGCATTTAACAGGCCCTTCTCTGGCTAACTGAATGTGCTATAAATGTTTGCAGAAAATAAACTATAAGGATTGCTATGTGGAGATGGGAAAAGGTTGGGAGAGGAGGCAGAGGTGGCGTGTGTGCAGGGATGAGAATCCAAGCCACATTCACCTCCTATGAAGAATGGCACAAAAGCACAGGGAAAATGTCAAATTTCTGCAGAACCATGTGGTCAGTCACAAAACACTTCCATATCATTTAGCAGTTGAGATACTACCTTTTTGTCCAACAGCCCTCTTGTTATATGGTGGAGAGGTTTTTATAGTAGAATGCAGACTTCAGCACAGTATAAGGAGTACGTGGGTGTTACTTTTTCTTTTTCACAGCAAGTGAAACAATTGTATGAACTGTATGTCATGAGAATTCCGATACATCAGTTCAGTTAATGCTCACTCAATACGTCATTACTAAAACCTCTCCATAATAAAAAAAATTAGAATGACTCATTCAATAGCATATTATCATTACCTCAGCATTTTTTAACATGCAGAATATCAGCACTGTAACCTTAGCAAGACATTTCCAAAAACATCAGTGTTACACTGAACAATCATGGAAGGGCATTGCTTAAAGGCTAGGAACGGTACTATTAACAAACCTATCTTGTTTTTTTTTTCTCCTTTTTTTTTTTTTTTTTTTTTTCATTTTTTTCAGGACAGGTTCTCATTCTCATTCGCCCTGGGCTTTAGTGAGTGACCTGAGCGATCCTCCTGGTCCAGCCTCCCACGTAGCTAGGATTCACAGGTACACACCACCATGCCTAGCTAATATTTTTATTTATTCTAATTTTTTACTTTTTATAGATGTGGAGTCTTGCTATGTTGCCCAGGTTATTTGTAAGCTGCCATCCTCAAGTGATCCTCCTACCTCAGCCTCCCAGAGTGCTAGGATTATAGGAGTGAGCCATTGCACCTGGCAACAAGCATACATTTGTATATTGATTCTAATGAGTTATCCCTCTATATTTTTTATTTTTTATTTCTCTGTCTTTTTATCTCTTTGTCAAAAGCTACTGTAATTTTTGGTCAACTTACATGTGCTTACCTCCCTGTGATGATCATACAATTTTGGGAAATCCACACTGCAACCTGTTAGTTAGTCTCAGAATGATTTTTATGGTGTGGAGATGCTGAGCCTTTTTTTGCAAATACAGAGGGCGCCAAAAATATGTGTACACATTTTAAGAGCTGTTATCTATCTGTTACTTTTCTAAGTTGAATTGAAGGTGCTGTTACTGGTCAAGTGTACCCAGACATGCCAGCTACACACATCCATTTTCCCTACATGCAATTCATATACTTTTTGGGAATGATCGATTTTTATTTCCAATGAAATCTGTTAAAATGTGTACACCTTTCATAGAACCCTCTGTAAACCTGCTTTTAATTCCTGGGCTCAACTCTGTGTTGATTATCAGAGAGTTTTTCTTTGCATCTCTGATTTCCATATGAATTAATTTATTATCTACAAATAGCTTAAAGCATGAACATTCTCTAACTTCCTGGGCCCAATACACACCTTCTTAGTCCCATTGGGCTTGGAATAATGCCTTTCATGTTGCAGAAGGAAACGGAGATTTTCATTAGCCGCTCAACAGGAACCCCTGCGTTTCTCCCACCTGTGGTTACACAATTGACCTCTTGTGTATATCCTGGAGCAACTGGTCATTTCTAGCCAACAAACTCATTTTATATGTTCGATAGATGAAATCGGGATTCATTCTTTCAAAAGTAGTTTCTTTCAAAACTATCTACTGTATGGAAGGTAGAATGCTCAGACCCCACCCTCGCCTACGGGCTGAATGCGAACACACATAGCTCACTTTTCTTAGGATATAGGACAAGAGCCTGATCTACCATGGTTCAGCCACGACTTCCCCGGGGGTGGTCTCCCCCGGGAGCTTTTCTTCTTTCAGGAGGTTCTCAGTGCTTCATCTGCAAACTTAGCGGCTGGCCTAGAAAATACTGCAGAGGCTTTGCCCCTCTGCACTCTTTCCGGCTCCGCAGCTCCTGTTCTCCGCTCTTCTTTATAACCCACCACTGCAGGGAACCCCTTTCCCAGGTATTGTCCATTCTGTTTTTATCTGAATGCGACTCCTTCAAGAAAATCATCATTACTCCGTGTGAGCAAGTACATCTCATTTTTGATGCTTAATTAATGTTTAAGGCATGTTTTCTTGTGAGGTTAAGAACAGATACTGGATAATAAAATTCATCTCGGAGTTGAAAATATAACAAGAGAACAGTTTCTAAGTCATCCTATGTGTCATCAAAGGGAAGAAATATGAAATGTGAACAACAGTAACAGTAATAATGGCTAACGTTTATGAGCGGTCACCTTAAAGCAGCCGTTGTGCTAAGCATTTTACATTTATTATCTAATTTAATCCCCATGGCAAATCTATGGAGTAAGCATTATTACTTCTATCGGGAAGCAGTAAAAGGGGGATTTGAAAAGCTTAAGCAGCCATCTCAAATCACCGATTAAGTAAATGTGGCATTGACTTTTTCACTTAAACCCTTTTGTTTTTAAACTTGTATTCGAAAGGGCCATTTTTTTTTTCATTGTAGCGTATCCCTTATCATGAAGGATAATGTTATACTTTGAAACATGATTAACACACATAATCTCTGCACCTGCATATTTTCTTCAAAACTAAAAAGTGACATTGTGACTGACCTTGTGAATAATTCTTATCTCTTGTGTTTCAAATAAGTTACTGGTAGCTATTTGGGGATAATTATGGGTTCACCATCAACAGGTTCCCAATGGGCTTAAGTTTTCACGATGGCCAGAAGCAGCAGAGGAGGACTGGGTGTGGGACGAGGGGAGTCCAGAGGGGCCAGGGTAAGGATCAGAGCCAGTACTTGTGGATAGAAAAATGAATACACACGCATGTGACCGTGTGTGCCATATAGACAGGTGGGTACAGAATGACACAGCAAGAATGGCTTAGATGAAGCGTCCCAAATGAACAGCAAGATGGAAGCTTGAAATTAAATTCGTTGTTCTATAAATAAAGGGATGAGAACTTTCATGCAATCTGGATTTGTAAATTGTGATTCAAATCTTGTGTACATTTAAAAATAATATTTTGAGCAAATTACTTTATTTTACAGTGATAAGAACACATGAAATTGACCCTTACGCTCAATACATTATTGTTGACTATAGATACGATGTCGTATAGCAGATATCATAGAACTTACTCGTCTTGTATAACTAAAACTTTATGTTCATTTATTACTAATTCTCCGTTTCCTCCCTATTCTACTTTCTGACTCTATAAATTTGACTATTTTGGAGACCTCTTTTCAGTGGAATTATACAGTGTTTGTTTTTTCTATGATTATAGTAACAGGTGAGTGTTAATAATGCAGTTATAAAATATCAGTAATGCAAAAAGTATAAAAAATGAGTTATATGTAACAATACATTTCCGAAATAAATGTAATCGGTATTTTGAAGCAATAGTTGTGCTTTCAAAATCAAACTTCTAAGTGAAAAAGATATTGCTCTGTATAAACCATTTTATATCCTGATCTCTCCTGCAACTAATATGTATTAGGACTTCTTTTATCGTCATTAACACTTCTTTGAATAATTTCTAATGGCTATTCAACATCGTTTTTTCATCCACTCCCCTTTCTGTCATGACTTTCAAATAACTTCTTTCAGGAACATATTTAATTTGACTGTATTGTGTTCCAGCAGCACCGAGGAAACTTTCTTTTTGGTTGTTTTTTTGGGAGCATTTCAGAATAAGCAACCAATAAACAGACAAAAACAGCACTGCCCTCACTTGTATACTCCCTGACTGAATCGATGCCTGATTCATCGGCAAAGTAGAGATAACAGCTCCTAGTATCTGTATAGATGAGCAGGATTACAAGGTTTAAACAAAGAACTCAGCAAAATATCTGACATATAGTCAATGATCAATAAACGCTGGATACCAACTATAATTACAGTAATAATGATAACCATAATCACCCTAACTGTGAATTTGTTGTACTCTGATTTTACGCTGCTTTTAAGAAACAATATATAATTTTTGCTGTTTGGAGGAAACAGCAAAAATTATAAAGCAGCATTGCTTGATATGAGGTAATATTACTTTGCTTTTTCAACTTTGGTTTTCTCATTTGCAGAATGGGAGTATAATGACCTATTTTTTAGCATTTACAATAGATATAAGGGAATATAATAGTTACAAACCAGATACATTCAACAAATATGGGTTATTACTCAGCTTCTAGTTCCAATATTTCCTAACAGATAAATTTCTGATTCAAACTAGCAGAAATTGACCTACCAAATGATAGCTTAGTCACCCTGTATTTCCTCAGTTAAATAGTAAGTATGGGGATAGTAAGATACTTGACGTTCAAATGTGAAACCAGCATATATCTAGAAATAAGATAATGGTTGAGAGTCCACTTGCAAAAACAACAACAACAACTATATATGTATATATATGTTCCTCCTCCCACCTTCCCACCTCAGTGGTCAAAACTATGATTCCTAAGCAACTAAATTATCTGCACCAAATTCAGGCTTCTGAGAGTTATCCAAATAGCTTTTTGAGCTGTTCAGTTGAATTTAAAAACAGGGACAAATCAGCCAAACCAACTTAATGGCATCAACTCCTCAGCAATCATTTGAACTTTAGATAGAACATATTTTTACCCTCTCTACATATCATGCCTCACTGTTTGAGTCTCTGAGTAAATACGACCTCACCCTCAAAACCTTCCCTGGAATCATTTCATTTCTCCTGACAGCCCCACAAGACAGGGAGAAGAAAGTGTGTGCGGCGTCCTCCATGTACTGGAGAGATTTGGCTGAGGTGGTGGAACACACGGAGCATGTCACGTGGTGTTAAGGATAGTTACAGGGTTGACTTGGTTACAAGTCTAAAATTGCAAAATCAGGCCTTCACCCCTTCCTTAATTAGCAGATACAGAACGCTTTGAAGAAGCAGCTAAGAAATTGGCCAAAGCTTGTATTCACTTATTTATTTGCTCTGCTTTAAAGAAGATCAGCCTTTTGGTTATAACATTAAGGTTAATGTCTCTCAAAAGTCAATGGAGTATATGAAAACAATGTAAGTTTATAATCTATTAGCAAAGTACATTCTGCAATATTTCTGTTACTTTTAACCGTCCATTAATACAAGTAAATGCAAAGAAACAACCATATAAACAATCTGCAGGCTAAACTGTGTGGACGATCCAGTTCATCATCTTGATCCAAAACTAAAATTCACAAGAAGGAAAATGAAAAATTAGCTGACAGAGAACACAGGTTCAAATTGATCCACGTGAGAAGATGATGCCGCAAACAGCAAAAGAAAAAGGAATTGGGAATTATTCCAATAAACCCACTGACATCAGAAAAAATTATGAAAACTGGGCACGATTCTCCACAAATGGCACAGATAGAAGATATGAGTATTCAAGGAGTCATTTTTCTTTGCAATATTTATGCTAATTGATTTAAGAGTGTTTATATCTGCAGTCCATATGTAGAAAAACTGTATATGTAGGCAGACTGTAGTCCTTAACTATTGTCCTTACCAGTATACATATCAAGAAAATTTTAACATAAAGAATAAGCCTTCTGTATGTAACAGGCACTCATATATAAAATAAATATTGAATCAATTCTTCTTTTTTTTTTACATTTTTTGGCTGGGGCTGGCCCGCCACCTCCAACATATGGGGCCGGTGCCCTACTCCTTTGAGCCACAGGTGTTGCCCCATTGAGTCAATTCTTATAATGTGTCTTTTTTTTTTTATAGTTTCTAACATAGTTCCTAATTGGTAATTAACCAATTATCAAAAGAAACACTTAAGAACTACCTATACCAGCATTTTTACCCAGGGACAATTTTATCGTCTCAAGAAATTTAGCAATATCTGGAGTTAATTTTGTTTGTTACAAATGAGGGAAGTATGTTGTACTTCTAGCATCTAATGAGTAGAGTCCAAAAAATGTTGCTAAAGGTCTTCATTGCACAGAACAGCTTCTTCCTCGCTCAGGACAAAGAATTATCTGCCAACCATGTCAAGGTCAAATCTTGATCTAGACTTATATTTGCTTTGGACAGAGTATAAAATACGATTTGTTTTAAAGTATTTATTTATTCTTTGATTTGAGAAAGAAGATTTATGTACATTAAAAATAGGGAATAAAGGAGAAAGAGTGGGAAATATTAGGGAAAATATAAAAAGGAAATGCAGAGACCTGAGAAGCAAGTTCTATCGTCAGGCTAAGAAGTTTCTGGGCAAGTCCAGGCTGAGTTTACCCTTTGGATAACCCAGGGAGGGACCACGTGCATTCTTTAGTCATCTTATCATCCTGAAATCAGAGGACTTCTTTTAAATCATGGTCTTAAATGAATGCGTAACACATTTTAACTTAAGTGCTCTTAAAAACCCTTATTTGGAGAATGAACTGAATCTCCTAATCTTATTATTCTTCAGACATACTTAGGGGTTTCTCACTCATTGCAGGTTTTTTGCAAAAACTACCAAACTTGCTTTTTGTTTATCAGCCTTCGCATTAGTAAATAAACTGCATTTTGCATCAACAACAACAAAAAAATCCTTGTAATAGTTGGACGTGGTATTTTGAAATTTGGAGTAGAAGTTAATCTGAATGACTATTAAACACAATTGTTCTCAGAGCCAAACTCAAATGAGAGCAAGCTCAGTCATATTTTTACCTTGTCTTTTCTAACATAGGAAAACCTCATAAAATGATTTGTGGGAAATAATTATCTTTTCTATGTAAATTCAATGCCATGGGGGAAAGGATTTTATTTTTCCCTGAGTATTAAAACATTTACACTTCAAGGTAAATTTAGGAAGCACCTTATCCACTTTCTAGATTAATTTTTTATGATACACAAATATGGCTAATATAGCAAGTTTAAAATAGTACCAACCACTAACATGACGAATAGCAGTTTAAAGCAGAAAAGAAAGAATCTTCCTTGGGGTTTTGCATATTGTTGATTTGACTAAAGCTAGTAATTAGTATAGTTTATATAGTGATATTAGGGCCAGATGCTTAAATCATATTTACACAAATCAAAGGTCTATTCGAGAGCTAAACATTACCAATAAATAAGAAATCAAGAGGCTGTGATGCCAGGCCTATAAGTAAGACCCAATATTATGTGCTCCTTGATATATGGAAAAAGCTGGGACGGTCTCAAATGGCCCACCTGCAATCTCCCGTCCCAGCTTGGATCCAGTGTAAAGGCCACGTAATCATGAACCCCTTTTTCTCTCAGGAAGCAAGCACAGTGCCTATTTTCCCTGAGTACTGGGCTTCACTTCTCCGTCACCTCACGGAGACTAAAACTAAAAACTAAAGAATTCAAACTAAAGAATTCAAAATAAAGAAGTTTATTCAAACAAGCCAGGCCTATCCTTTGGTGGTTTACAGGGCAAGCTGTTTCCTTGATACTATACAATCTCCCTCCCACAGTGTCTGATTGCTCACTCTGCTTCCAAATACCACTTCCACATGGCCCTGCAAGGTGTAAAGTGTCTTTGTCCCAAAGGCAGTGAGTGCATGTGACAGTGAGTACATCAAACATGGCCTAGAGTAATAGGGGAGGTCTCTAATAAAGTATGCAATTTATTACTGTACACAAAAGCATTGAAGTTATAAAACATCTCCCTTTAACACTGCAAGAGTCACCTCGATGATGAGTTACTTTCCAGGGAGCCAAGATTATAAATCAGAGATACTAAGTGTGTTAAGCGTGTTCATCATAGGTAACCTACAACAGAGCCATCCTGCTTAAACTATTCTATAGGTAAGAACTTTCCTCCCAGGAAAGATCATTATTTGGGAGTGTTTGGGGGTACCAAACTCAAAATGTTTACAAAAACATTGGTCTAGGTTGCCTGTCATTTTTTTCTCTTCCTAGATTATTCCCTCAATAATTGAGAATGAAAAGGAACTCAAGCCAACATTTTTAACTCCTCCCTGTCCACTTATATGAGAATTAAAGTTTGATGGAGACTAATCCAACACCATTTGGAGAATGAGTGTGTGTATGTACGTGTGTGTGTGTCTGTCAGCATATATACATATATATTTTATTAGAAGTATAGAAAATAAGTTAAACAATGATAATAACTATTTACATGCCCAACTATAAAAGATCTGATACCATTCTAATAGAAATAAAATCATTTAATGTTTTAAAATAACTTATTTCAAATTCAAGCAATTTAGATTGGTTAAAATTTTGAAAGTCAGCCTACCGAATGACTATTTTATTATATTGTTACTTTTAATTCATGAGGACATAACCGCATCTTAAATATTTTCTCTTTTTTCCCTCACTAAACTAATTTAAAAAGGTGATAATTAAGACTAACAACACAAGAATGAAAACTAATGAAAAAATCTCTTCTCTATATTTGCAGTGTTTTAAATTTTACTTCTTTCCTCACATTAAATGGGGATTATAAGTAAAATGTTGACGGATTGTATAACTGTAATTTAGACTTTAATACTTTTTGCAATTGTCAAACATAAATAAAAATTAACATACATGTAGAAGGTAGTTAAAATATCTCAGGAAGTAAGATTACACCCAAGGAAATGTACCAACTGAGATTGACAAATTTTCCGTAGCAAAATGCAATGAAACGTGTTTCTTTGCAAGCTCTCCTTAAATGACTTTATCATAAAGAAGACCAGTTATTTAAATTTCCCCGTTGGACATGCGGTTCTCACCATACTGTTGGGATATTTTTCTTGCTAGATGTTGCATTCTGTATGTTCGTACAGTGAAAAATAATGGGCCAGACAATTGTGTAGTCATTAGACTCCACAAAATAATATTTCCTATAGATCATCATTATGATCATAAAAAATAAATTGTGGGAAGATAAGAAGAATAAATTAGAGGAGAGGTATCAAATGTCAGAGAGGGGTCTGTACTCTAGATTGCCGTACAAGATTTCCAGGTCTACAAATTTATGCAAGTCACATAACCCCAGAGATTTTGGTTTCCTCATTAGCAAAATAAGGGATTGGGCTGGAAGATCTCCTGGGAACTTTTTAGCTTTGAAGATCTTGCAGAGTACACAAATGGCCCCTCTTATGCATAAAGCGTGCTGAAGCATGGTTCACTTTCATTATTTTACTCTTTTCTTCAACCAGTTACCATAATAATGCTTGTGTAGGCTCCTAATATATTTACTTCCCTTGGAAAATTATTCTGTAAAAGAAATTTTAGACTGGTGCATAAAATGAAAGTTATATCCTCTTTTATTCCACCATTGAAGTATATGGTTATTCATAATTCAGAACTACAGAGGTAGGTGTAGTTGCACGCTGTTCTCCACCAGTAATTTTAATTTTCTGCAAAATCAACACTGCTGATTTTATATGTCAGCTTCACTTTGTAATATCTTGACAGATTTAAATTTAAATCTAAATCTAAAAATTTAGCAGCAATAGGATGTAAATTTAACTCTCAATCACTGACTTATTAATACTTCAAAATTAGAGTATAAAGTACCGTATATACTCAAGTATAAGCCGAAATTGTGCCGAAAAAAACTCGGCTTATACTTGAGTATATAGGTAGCTGCCATTTGTAACTGCTTACATCTCAAACAGAAAATTATTTCTGCTGTGTCTTCTCATTGAGCAGACTAGGAGCAACTATCTTCCAGGTAAACAAATTACATTGGAAAAGAAATCATTCAACACTGGCAACAAATATCTTCAAAGAGATGAAAAATGAGAATATTTTTTTTTTCATAATTTAAGTTTTTTCAATTACAATATTACCCTTGAATGTTAATTTAGAAATGAGACCCAATGAGTATCAAAATTTTCTGGTAATATAAGATGATGAGATATTACCTTATTATCTTTTAATGTTTATACCTTTAAGTTGACTCTGCTGAATTAAGTAAACATCATGACACAAATCATCCAGTATATTTTTTTCACCATCTCAAAATATCGGACTTCCACAAAGATGATGTATCAGCAGATACATTATCATCTCCAAGATGATGATACATAGAAATCATCTTTCTGTTACAAAACATTTCAATTCCAGAGCTAAATATAACTTTTTAAAGAGCCAAAAAGTACGGCATATGCTTCAATCTAAGTTCTTTTTCTCTGAATGGTGAGAACATTCTTAAATAACATGGCAAATTTGCTTATTTTTATAACACACCACGTCCTATGTACATAATAGGCTAGTGTGACAATTTTAAATATCTCTTTACCTTAAATAACTTGGCACTGACATTTACTAATTCTGTTTTATATTGATCTACTTTTATTTCACATTAAGCTGGGTCTATAACCCCCAAAAATTCATGAGTGGTGTTATATTTTTCTTCTGATGATAAGCAATTTACCATTGTAATTCATGAAGCAGCCTCATGACATTATGAATTAAAATAATATTAACTAAAAATAACACGAGATCTAGAAACACTTAGGTTAGATAATGAAACATGCTTATATTGTCTTTTGGAATATATATTATTGTATTCAGTTTGGCAATTATCACAACATTTTGTAGGTCCCGAGAACACAACTCAGTAAGATGCAAAAGAATCATGCCCTGTTCCACCAATAAAAGAATCGATACAGCTTTAAATGGTAATCGGTTTTCACCAAGGAAAGAAATTACTTTGTATAATTTACATCTGATATCAGCTCACTTTGGCAAACATTTCTTGTGTGTAGAATTGGTGAAATGGTAGTGGGGAGTAAAGTGACAGTTTATGCCTCCTTTCTTCCCCAATCTCTCGGTCTACCTCAGTTTGGAATATTTTAATAAATATTTCATTGGAAATATTCACTTGATGTAATGGGAGGAAAGAAAAGGAAACTGTGATTCATCATGGAAATTTAGAGGTCTCCTTGTTAAAAATGACATCTTAACTCAATCTTGGAAGATGAAAAGTATTGGTCAGGTGAAAGATGACAGAGACTTAATTCCAGTCTTAAGTGAATGCATGTTAAAGAAGCAGTCATTTACATATTTGGAAATATAAACAGTTTGTATTTCTACTTGGAACATAAAATGTAACATGGAAATACAGGACATGAGGCTGCATAAATGCTTGATGGGTGGGGAGAAATTATATTTTAAACTAACAGCTCGGACTTCATAGGCGAGGTGGCATCATTACAGGGTATTAGGCTCAGGTGTGATATGGTCATATTTGCATTTGAAATCAAAAATTAGCAGAAGGCTTTCTAAATAGAATTCAATTAACATTAAGAGATTGATTAATCTGTATCCCAAGTATATTGATCTTCCAAACAACATATTAGACTGATGGTGCTGAATAACTACAAACTCAAAATATGAAATAAATCATACTCTGCCCTGTGTGTCTCTGGCTTTATTCTGTGGAATGCTTCATCATCCTAATTTCTGTTGCTTTTTATGGTGGGTGACACCTTATCCCTTTATCAAAATGGATGAGGTCTGCTCAGGCATAGCTTATTACAGAACATCAAAACTATTTACTTATCCATCTTTCCTGAAGAGCAAAGCCCATTCCTTAAGTTGTTTCTAAATGCCTCAATGCAATAAATGTTCACTAAATAAATGGAGGAAATTATAAACATAAAATAGAAGTCTCTGATACTCTTCTATGTGAAACAAAATTAAACATCTTCTTTAAACAGGAAAGCATGGGTTGACTTTCAGCACTGATGCTTATTTTTCTGCCAAACTAAACTGAGCTGAACATAAATCTTTCCCAATTTTAATGTATGTATCTTGTCCTGTGTTGAACAGTGTTCCCAAATAATTCATGTCCACTCAGGACCTCAACATGTGGCCTCATTTGGATAGTGGGTCTTTGGGGCTGTAGTAAGAGAAGATGATGTCCTTCTGAGGTAGGCCAGGTCCTACAGCTGATGACAGGTGTCCTTATGGAAGAAGGCCCTGGAGACATGTAGAGACACAGAGACAGGCAGAGCAGAGACAGCCACGTGAAGTCGGAGGGGAGACTGGAATGATGCGGCCACGAGGTCAGGAACCCCAAGGGTCGCTGCCCATTCCCGGAAGAAAGGGCAAAAATGCCAACTTGTCACTCCCTCTGAGCCTCCAGAAGGAACCAACGCTGCTCCACCTTGATTTTAAACTTCTCTCCACAACCACAATACAACAAATTCTTGACATCTAACTGTGCACAGCTTGTAGCGATTTGTTACTGAGGCCCCCAGAAACTAACCACTGTACACCTGGCTGTGTCTCTTGCTAAGAAGAACAAACATGGAGGGGGTTAGTCTGAGGTCCCCGAAGGAGGCCTCTCTCCTTAGGGATACAGCTATCCCATTGCTACAGCATGAAAAGAAAGAAATACCATCTTTCTTCTACGTGTATTGGCATCTCCTGGTTGATTTTTCTCAGACTATACCCATATTCCATCACGATTTGCCTATGCTGATGTATCTAGAGTTTATTAACTATTCATCCATATTGAAGGCATCTGCACCATTACCCAAGTTGAGTGTATCCTGGTTTTCCTCACTCTTACGAAGATTCTGTTTAAAAGCTAATTTAGTATTTTTACCACAAACACTGCTCACTACTTTAATCAATACACTGTGTTTGACTTTTGTAAAAGAATGCTTGAGTAATCAAGCCCCACGCGATTCTTAGGAATTATTAAACTGAGACCTCTCGCTTTTGCTTCATGGTGTCCCTCTGGTACAGAGTAAGAAGATTAGCGTCGCTGCTGAGGGAGAAACCTTGCTGAGTCAAAAGATGAAAGACATATTGCTAAGTTTCACAAATATCAGCACACACTGTTTCAACTAAACTTGAGGGAAACCAAATGTAGAGGGAGGGGAATGCTTTAAAGTGAGTTTAGATTAACTGAAATTGGAATTCATATTATATTCAAGACAAGCCAGAAAATAGAAACAACAGAAATTGTAAAGGCCACAAAGCAGTGGCCTGGAACTAAACCCCACCTGGAGTAGAGTGAACGTCTTATTCGACCTTGAGAAGCACTTTAATCCCTCAGGTGATAAAAGGATCATGAAGGGGTGCATAGCAGAAATGTGACAGACATGGGGGAATCCCAAAGGCAAATGCCCAAACAGAAACAATGCTACTACTTAAAGGAAAACAATACCCATTCTCTAACTTGCAGGTTTAATACACAACCCAGGTAAACCCTCTAAAGTGATTCCAGAAAGAGTAGACATCTCTCTCTTCCACAAGGGGGATCAAAGCCACATTTCTCCGTGCTAAGACCAAAGCGTACATAGCCATGCTTCTCCCCAAGAAGGCAAAAGGGAAGGGTATATCAAATCCCCACTAAAAAAAAAAACAAAAAACATGATTCATTTTCTCACTAAAAAAAAAAAAAAAAAAAAGCCACTGAGTTCATTATGTTCCAGAACAAGCAGAAAGTCACTATAGAAAGTCATCTTCCAAGGGCCTGCTCTGGCCTTAATTTCAATAAAGAAAATTTAAATCAACATAACTTTTGGAAAGTTGTTCATGGCAACTATTTTTAACACCACACTTTCTTATTATAGATATGTTTTTTGTTTTTTGTTGTTTTTTTTTTTAGTATTTTTTTAAGAGATCAATGCAATTGACATTCTTCAACAACAGAAAAATGAAAATGTGATCTGATAATGTCGTGTGAGCGATGGTTTGACTGTGCCCCTCAAAGCTCAAATGCTGAAAATTTAATCCCAATGCTACAGTGTCAAGAGGCAGGCCCTTTAGGAAGTGATTAAAGCCGGGTAGAGCAAGATGGCGGCTGAGCAACAGCTTCCCTGCAACTGGGCATGGTGAGTCTGGGGAGACAAGACTCCAGGCATCTCTGGCTGGTGGTATCTGCCTATAATCATCCCTTTGAGGATACTGGGAGTCAGAAAGGGACTTCTGGACTCCAAGAGGAGGACAAAAACAATGGAAAACTGGCAAGTGGTTGCGTGTGTTTAATCAACCAAATTGCTGGCAACCATAAGTACAAGCGGCAGTGAGACTGCAAACCAGAAAGGCTTTACCTGTGAACTATTTCAGTGTTTATGGACTTGGCACTCAGTTGAACTGCCTTGGGGAGAGCTTGAGCAGGAGTGCGGAGAACTTTGGGCATTGTCTAGGGCCCCAGACTGAGCCGCTGAGTCAGACAGAGCTAATAGTGTTCGGCTATGGGCTTCAGGGAGCCATTGTGAGAGAACTGCACTGGCAAGCTCCGCCCTCAGGGTCTCAGAGCAAGGATCGGGCAGGAGCTACTAACCTAAGTGACGGAGCAGCTTAAAGGTGGGGACTGAGCTGCCTTACAGCCTTACCCTTAGAGACAGAGTGAAACCGGTTTTGGCACACTGGAGCCTTGGGCTACTGCCCTGGGTAGAGTGCCATGGTGTCACAGCTCATAGCAACCTCAAACTCCTAAACTTGGCACCACCCAGACCTCCATAAGAGCTGTTCCATATCCCCTGAACCATGACCCGCGCCCACCAGTCCTCCGCATGCCCTGACCAGGAACTTCAGGAGCTGTGCAACCCCATGTCCTCCCTCCTGTACCCTCCCTGCCTCCACACTGGCCCGCTCATCTGGCCAGGGACACTGGTAGCTACATGCCTTCCAGAGACATCCCTGCCTCTGCGCAGAGCCCTTCTCCTGGCCAGAGACTGCTGGAGCCTTAGGCTTTCTGTGCCAAAGTCACTGAGCGCCAGGCACTCCCAGAACTGTGTGCACCACCTCCCACTCTGTTGCTGGATCCAGGTGTGTCACATGCCAGAGCTGCTTCCACAACCATAACACCCTAGCTGGGGAAGCCCAAGAGAAACTACAAAGGATCACTCCCTACAAAAATCCAGCAAGAACAGAATGATCCCGCTGGGGTCTAATTTTGGAGAGATACCTCCCAAACTCTGAGGACGGCCAGATGCAACATTGAAAAACAATCATGAGGTGAAATCAACAGAAAAACTCTGGCCATATGAATAATCAGAGTAGATCAACTCCCCCAAGGATCAATGGGGCAGACACAGCACAAGATCCCATGCACAAACAAATAGCTGAGATTTCAGAAATCAAATTCAGAATCTGGATAGCAAATAAGATTGAACTAGAATTCCAAGCAGTAACCCAAAAGATATCGCTAGAATGCAATGAATTCAAAGACCAAATAACCGAAGATTTTGACACATTGAGACAAGAAGTTGCAGCCCCCAAAGATCTGAGAAACACAGTAGAATCCCTCAGTAAAAGAATGAAGCAAGCAGAAGAAAGGATTTCTGACATTCAAGACAAAGCTTTTGAACGCTCCCTAACTCTCAAAGAGGAAGAGAAATGGAGGGCAAAAAACAGATCACTCTCTCAGAGAGCTCTGGGATAATTCAAAGAAAACCAATATTCATTTTATAGGGATCCCTGAAAGTGATGAACTGGCTTCACAAGGCACAGAGTCTCTTCTCCAAGAGATTATGAAGGAGAACTTTCCAGACATGCCAAGAGATTCTGAAATTCAGATAGCAGACAGTTTCAGAACTTCAGTATGACTCAACCCAAAGAAGACATCCCCCAGACACATCATAATCAATTTCACTATTCTGAAAGCAGCCAGATGAAAGAAAACCATCACCTACAAGGGGAAGAATATTAGAATAACAGCAGATCTTTCTGCTGAAACATTTCAAGCTAGAAGAGGATGGTCATCGACTTTTAATCTCCTAAAACAAAATAACTTTCAACCTAGGATTCTGTACCCAGCTAAAATGAATTTCATTTATGATGGAGAAATTAAATACTTCAATACTTCATTTATGATGGAGAAATTAAATACTTCAAATTAATACTTCAATGTTCACATGTTGAAGAAATTTGCCATAACTAAACCAGCTCTCCAGGATATTCTCAGACCTACACTCCACAAAGAACAGTATAATCCTCTACCACAAAAGTAAACACACCCAGAAAATTTTGATCAAATTCCAACTTCCACATTCGAAAAGGATTAAAAATGTCCACCAGACTCGCAAAAGGCTTATCAATATTCTCAATTAATTGAATGGTTTAAACTGTCCTCTAAAGAGGCACAGGTTGGCTGACTGGATATAAAAACTCAAGCCAGATATCTGCTGCATACAAGAATTGCATTTTACATTAAAAGACAAGTACAGACTCCAGGTGAAGGGATGGTTATCTATATTCCAGGCAAAGGGAAAGAAGAAAAAAGCAGGCATTGCAATCCTATTTGCAGATGCAATAGGCTTTAAACCAACCAAAATAAGGAAGGATAAGAATGGAAACTTCATATTTTTTAAAGGTAATACTCAATATGATGAGATCTCAATTATTAACATTTATGCACCCAACCAGAACACACCTCAATTTATAAGAGAACTCTAACAGACATGAGCAACTTGATTTCCTCTAGTTGCATAGTAGTTGGAGATTTTAACACGCCATTAGCAGCGCTGGATAGATCCTCCAAAAGAAGCTAAGAAAAAAAATTGTAGATTTAAACTTAACTATTCAACATCTGGACTTAACAGACATTTATAGAACATTTCATCCCCAAAAAACTGAATATACATTCTTCTCATCAGCCCACAGAACATACTCTAAAATCGACCACATCCTGGCCCACAAGTCTAACCTCAGCAAATTTAAAAAAATAGAAATTATTTCTGAGAAATTTTCTCAGACCATCATGGAATAAATTTGAACTCAATAACAACAGAAATCTGCATACCCATACAAAAACATGAAAGCTAAACAACCTTATGCTGAAGGATAGATGGATTATAAACGAGATTAAGAAGGAAATCACCAATTTTTGGAACAAAACAACAATCAAGACATGAATTATCAGAACCTCTGGGATACTGCAAAGTCCTAAGAGGGAAATTTATAGCACTGCAAGCCTTCCTCAAGAAAACAGAAAGAGAGGAAGTTAATAACTTAATGGGACAATTCAAGCAACTGGAGAAAGAAGAACATTCCAACCCCAAACCCAGCAGAAGAAAAGTAATAACTAAAATCAGAGCAGAATGAAATGAAATTGGGAAAGAAAAAAAAAAAAGAATTATACAACAGATCAATAAATGCAAAAGTTGGTTTTCTGAAAAGATTAATAAACTAGATAAACTTCATTTATGTATTTGGCCAACCTAACCCGGAAAAAAAGAGTAAAATCTCTAATTTCATCAATCAGAAATGGTAACAATGAAATAACAACAGAACCCTCAGAAATTCAAAAAATCCTTAAGGAATACTACAATAAACTCCACTCTTAGAAATATGAAAATTTGAAAGAAATTGACCAATACCAGGAAGCACGCCACCTAGCAAGACTTAGCCAGAATGAAGTGGAAATGTTGAACAGACCTATATCAAGTTCTGAAATAGCATCAACTATACAAAATCTCCCTAAAAAGAAAAGCCCAGGACAAGATGGCTTTACGTCAGAATTCTACCAAACCTTTAAAGAAGAACTAGTACCTATATGACTAAACCTCTTCCAAAATACAGAAAAAGAAGGAATATTACCCAACACATTCTACAAAGTAAACATCACCTTGATCCCCAAACCAGAGAAAGACCCAACAAGAAAAGAAGATTATAGACCAATATCACTAATGAATACTGATGCAAAAATACTCAATAAGATCTTAACAAACAGAATCCAACAACACATCAGCAAAATTATATACCATGACCAAGTGGGATTTATCCCAGGCTGTCAAGGCTGGTTCAATATACGTAAATCTATAAATATAATTCGGCACACAAACAAACTAAAAAATAAGGACCATA
>CAUYPK010146072.1:0-11968 GCA_963574355.1 Loris lydekkerianus
AAGGCTGAATAATTTACTGCATGTATAATTTATGATAAACGATCCTTATTTAAAAATCATAGTAATGCTGATGAACATTATCAATAGTTATCAATAATGTCCAAAATAGAATAAATTAGTGAACATTAAGTTGTTTCTATCAAAAAAATAAATAAATAAATAAAAGCAAAATGTTACAACTTAAAAGAAGTCATGTAGTCCTACAAAACTTGTTTAAAGTATACATCAAATGAAAATTTTGAAATGGTTTTTGTAACATTTGGTTCAATAAAAATAAGCATAGATTCATTAAAAAAAAAAAAAAGAAAGAAAGAAAGAAAATAACCAATTCTTGCAAGGCATTTAAAATCAGATTATATGTAAAAATAATATTGAGTCCATGAAAAATGTAACTGCTGTATTTGATATCACATTCTTATGATTTGTAATGCTACCAACCAAACCCATTTGGGTTCTTGAGCGTTCCATTTTTTTGTCAATACTTAGATGTTAAACTTTTAAATTCAATACAGCAAGCAGTACTTGATGTCAATTATTAAGCAGTTGACTCAGTAATATTGCTAAAGAGTGTCTATTTTAAATAAATGCTTCATATGAAAAAAAAAAAGTGTTTATTTTATTTCAAACCCAAAAGGGTGTTTGACACAATTGTCAGGGAAAAAAAAAAATAGACATTAAGCAGAACAGCACCAGAAATGAGGCATTACTAAAATGCATGAGTAAATATCATCTCAAAGTTTGGCTCTTAATTTTTAAAATACTCAATTGAAGAATATTTTTATCTGCATGTCCACTGTAAACGTTGTTGCCTTGATCCCCTTAACTCCTTACCCTAATTGGATTAAACTCCAGCAGTAAGACATTTGTTCAAAATTTGAGGAAAAATGCAATGTGTGAATTCACAGCTGAAGATGCTGCCGTTCATTTCTACACTAGAGAGAAAGGGTTTGTGCGCGTTAGAATATTCAGAAAACTTAGTATGCAGGTGGCAGGCCATCCACGCTATGCCCAGGTGTGCCTTATTAATAAGAAAAAATATATACACCTGGAAAAGAATCAAAACCTTCTTTCCAATTTCCACTCCCTTATTCAGACTGGAAATAACCTCAGCAGAGCTGTCCTCAGAGTTTACACTGTTTTGTTATAGTCTTTTTAAGTTATTTTGAGTAACCTCCATTTCCAGATTTCTTTATCTTCCTGTTTCCAGATGAAAATCTAGCCTCCAATAAAGAAAAGAAATTATTAGGTCCCATTCAACTGATGGATTGCCATTGCAAAGGGAGTCCTTTTTCAATTAGAATATTCTTTTAGGGCTGGGAGAGGAGGGAGATGGGTAAGGAGAAAGAGGCACCTTCACTCTCAGATGAATTTATAGAGGTCCTATTGGTACCTCGATTGGAGTGATAAATAATAGAGAATACGGGTGGATAAATATTCAAAGTGAAGCCCAGATATTTGCATTTCTAGCCTGACCTTATTTTCCACGTCTGAAAGTCAAAAATTCGCTTTCCTTGAATACCCATGGAGGGGACCTCGTTAGCGATGGAGGAAGTCCGCGGTGCCCAGGTCTCTGCCAAGCATCTGTCTTTTGAAGAAAGGGGCTTCCCGTATGTCCCTTCAAGGACACGTCCAATGTCCCATGCTGTCTTTGTTTGCTTTCTTTATCATCAGATCTTGTTTACGAACACTAATGAAAAAAAAAGAGACTGTTTCGTTTTGTTGTTTTTTTTTGGGGGGGGGGGTTTGGCTTCTTCTCGGGCTAGCATTTCAAGTTTACACCCTTTTTTAATGTTCTTATAAATTTTAGATTAATGTGAGCATACAAACAATTAGGGTACAACGTCTGCTTGTGTGAAGCCGAGTCCCTGTTGTGGTTGTGCCCCTCACACAGCTGATGTGCCAGAGACCCTGACGCTGTTCCCGTTAGCTGGGAGCTCTTGCTCCCTCTCTGCCTCTCCCCTCCTCCCTCCCCCAACTTGAATTTCATTGAGATGTTCTCTTGTGTGGGTGTATATTAGTTTTCCTATGGACTTCATGTTAGTATTGAGTACATTGGATACTTGCTTTCCCTGTTTTGTTTTGTTTTTGGAGACAGAGTCTCACTTTGTCACCCTCAGTAGAGACCCGTAGTGTCACAGCTCACAGCAACCTCAAATTCTTGGCCTCAAGAAATCCTCTTTCCTCAGACTCCCCGGCATCTGGAACAATAGACGCCCACCACAACGCATGGCTATTTTTTTACAGACAAGGTGCCGCTCTTGCTCAGACTGGTCTGCAAACTAATCCAGCCTCTTTAGAAAGAAGTATGAAGAATCCTCAAAGAACTCAAAACAGACCTTCCATTTAATCCCACAATCTAATTTCTAGGCATCTACCCACAAGTTGACACCACTTTGAGGGAAACAAACTCAAGGGTAGGACCTATTCGCAACCGGGTTTTTCTCGCTGTTTAACTTGATTTTTCTTGGGATTTTCTTAGGTTGGTTTTGACTGCTGTCATGGTAATTTTGGGTGGGATTTGTTAAGACACTGTGTAAGTTTGTAGGGAACATCACGAGTTTGTAACAACCTAGAGCGAGAATCACACTGTATTTAAATCCAACTGATCCTGTGTGAGAAAACAAAGGGAAGGATTATGAAAATACTGTGGTCACAAATGCAGACGCTCAATCCTCCCGGGTCATGATAACAGCTCAAGCAGATGTGTGTTCTTGATATCCAAGAAGGATGCACCTTTTCTATATTTTTGTCATGGCAGAAAGAGATATTCACTTGTGGAAAAGAACGACACTGTCTCTGGTTTCTTATTGATTAGAATGTGAATGGCCATCTCAACTTGGGAGATAATTTTTACACCGCAGACTTCCATTCCTGGGTAGACAAGAGTTAACATGGCCAGCCTGAGATTCACGCCCTTGGAAAGTTGGTCCTTGGTTGGCAACTGAGATCTTGGATTTCAGGAGTGTTCCCGCCTTTCTCTGACGTTCAAAAGGGACTCACTGTGCTTCATGTATACGAACCAGCAATCAGGGTCCCACTGATGATAAACAGCTTCCCTGCTGGTATTTTGGTGCATGCTAAGAAGAGGCGTCTACATGACCAGCCCCTCCAAAACATTTTGGGCACTGGTGTTTCGTGAGCTTCTCTGACAGACAATGTTTTTCATGCATTGTTAAAATGTAATACTGGACGGATGGATTTAGCAAGTCGACCGAGAGATGACTCTAAGAAGCTTGTATCTAATTTTCCCTGGACGTGGCCTCATGCCTTTTTTTTTTTGGTGCCCTTTGTGGTGATAAAGCTTAGCTATAAATACAACTATGCATTGAGTCTTAATAGTGAATCATCAAACCTGGAGGTGGCTTTGGGGACCTTTGGTATAATGAATCTTTGTATATAAACATAGGCTCGGTGCCTGTAGGTCAGTAGTTAGGGCAGCCACATGCACCGGAGATGGCAGGTTCAGACCTGGCCCAGGCCTGCCAAACAACAATGACATCTACAACAAAACATAGCCGGGTGTTGTGGCAGGCACCTGAAGTCCCAGCTACTTGGGAGTCTAAGGCGAGAGAATCACTTAGGCCCAAAAGTTTGAGGTTGCTGTGAGCTGTGACACCACAGCACACTACTGAGGGGGACATAGTAAGACTCTATCTCAAAAAAATACTTATAAAAAAATAAAAAATAATAAAATATGAACATAACCATCCAGGCTAACTCTGCCTGTAATCTACCCACTTAACATACATTGAATTGCATAACACCATAGTGTTCATTACAGGCACCATGTTGTACAACAGAATCTGTACAACTTACCCATCAAGCTTAAGTGTTTTACCTATTAAGAAACATTTCCCATTTCCCCCACTCTGCAGCCTCTGATAGCTAATTGCATTGAATTCTATGAAATTGAATATTTTAGGCGCTATATCTGAGTGTATATTTAGTCCTATTTCAACTTCAGAAGCTTGTCATTCAACCCAAGTCTCAGTAAAACTGCCTAGAAAGCCCAAATTATATCTATCTATACATTTTAATTTTTCTCTGTAGCCCAACGTTCATTTTAGGTGTGCTTCAAAAGATGTCTATTTTTTAACAGATGTGTAAAGGTTTCTCAGATACCCATTAAATTATGAAAATTATATGTTTTGAAGCTGTAATATCATTGAGTTTTCTAAAAAAATATGAACTAAAATTACAAAAAGAAGTATGCTAAAATCTAGTAACATAGCTTTGGATTTTTTATGCATCATTTTATTAATTTGGCAATTATGTTCCTGTGATTGGATGAGACAGAATTTCTTAAGAAAATACAAAACATACCCTCACCCCCAGAGGCCACCCAAAGGTCCTCAAAGTGGATAATGTCAGAACATATTCTTCATAGTAAAGTATTTCAAAAATGGGGAAAAAAGTATACAATGTACTCAATAGCATTATGAAACCAATATATACACACTTGCACACTCATAGGAATCATAATACACAAATATAGTCTATCAAGGGGGAAGAGGGAAGGCATTTGGTAGGATCTCTTGTAATGTGCACAATGCAAGGGTGCATTTCAAAATAACTAAGAGCAAATTATAAATGTCTTAGCTCCCCCCAAATAAGAAAAAAGATAAACTTTAGATCTAGAACATGAAAAAAATAAATAAATAAATAAATAAAGGTAGCAATCATGAGTAAGAATCCAGCAAAATAAAAGTTGCAATCTTAGGTTTGAACTAAATGTCCTTTTCATTTACATGGAATTATGTGACACTTTTGATGTCATCTGCTAGCTGAAATAAAGGCATTCCCTCCTGCCCAGGATGGGGAAAGTCAAGGGCCTGAATAACTGGAGATGGGACCCGCATAGAGTGGGTGATGTCGATTCTGACTGCGTACACCGTGTACCTCATGTAGTTTCCATAAGGACTGTTGGGTTGCAGAGGTCTATAAATCATTTACTCGTGATGGCGATTTTAAGAACCAATGATGAACACCGAGGGTTATGCGGACTTAGGAGAGGTGAGAGGTAGTCATTAAACTACATGCCTCCAATTGCTGAAATTTAACTTGAGTGAGCATGTGGTTTTGTGTTTGCATAAAACCTGCTAATTCTTCAGCAGAACTCACGTGTAATAGAGACTGCCATCTCCTGGAATCTTTTCTGTTTTGTTCCTTACCCCAAGATGACCCACAATATTTCTTTTACATGTTTCTGGTTTGTATCAGAGGAAGCGTTAATGCACGTCTGGGTGATGGTGAACTCTGAATCATTCTCCCAGTCCTAGCTTTTCAACATTTGTGATATACACCAGGGTGTTACGTTGAATATATGCCACAGAAGAGAATAGTGAAAATATAGATTGCAGTATAGACAGAATCTAAACAGGATTTAATGAGTCGAAAACTCAAATAACACATTTGAACATTAATTATGATGCCAGAAGCTGCTTTCAGGCTCCTTTCCTTAAATCTATGTTTTGCTTTGAGATTTAAAAAAAAAAAAAGGATAAGGCTGTTGAAGATTTTTCTGGAAAGTAATTATTTCTAAAGGGAAACCCCAACATTATAGTGACATGATTTGAATGTCCCAGGCCGGCCTTCAGCCTGGATTTTCTTTCTCTTGGATATTTTTATAATATTATATGATATTACAACGGATTGATCAGACTATTAGAAAAAAATAGACCTAGATTTTTTTTTAATAAAAATGTATGTGGACAATTATCTACAATTGTTGGAAAACAGAATAAATGCTCTCTTTTATTCCTCTTCCCAAGGTGGCCAGGATGTATCTGTAAAAAATAAAAAAATGATCTGTCTCTATCTGGCTGCCCAAGAATGTCAGTCTGACCGAGATGCTCATACGAACCAGTTACATATTGCCTAAAATTTTATATGCTTGGATGAGAGCTAGAAACAAGGACTTTTGTGGTTTAAAGAAATGAGGAGCTGATCAATAGCCAGCATTTCTACTATGATGAGGACTTGGTTGATTCTGGATAGACCTGGAGAAGTGATGTCCCCGCCATGATTTACCACGTCTTGCAACACCGAGGAGCTCTGTAAAGTAACACGTGCCGCCATGAACAACATGCCCAAGGATGGTCCCCGGGCTTTCTCTGTTTTTCCATTCACAGCCTGTGTGTGCGGTGTTCTCCCTACAGTTTTACTCACACATGACTCTCTTTTGCACAAAAGCAGTTCTAACAGAAAATCATCTTAGCCAGCCAGATGTGGGTGCCTCCCATGTCTCCTGTCTGCACGGAGAGAAATCCATGTGGAAATGATACATTATCTTCTTTCACTCAGAGTAGGGTGAGACCCTACTTTTCTCTACATATTATTATTTTTTTATTAGGTCATTTGTACATAGATCATGAATACATTTATACATTGTGGGATTCAGTGTATTGATTGTTTATACAAATTGGAGTGCTTGCATCCTACTAATCAATATAGCCTTCACTTCATTTACCCAATTACAGCGTTAAGACATTTGTGTTCTACACCTGATAGATCCAACTTGTACTTGCAATATGCTCCATGAGTGTGGTCCCCCTACTAACCCTCCCTCTAGGGACCCACCCCTCTCCCTTCCCCTCTTTCTCCCCTTCCCTCTTTCATCCTAGGCTACAGTTGTGTTTCATTATTCATGTGCAAGTGTGAGTGATTATAAATTGGTTTCACAGCAATACTGAATACATTGAATTTTTTTTTTCCATTCCATTTTTACTAAGAAGAATATTTTCCAGCTCTACATAATATGTTGCAAATGAGCTATAAACTAGAAACATCCTTGCCACATCGCACCTGCCAGAGCTTAGAGACCTGCCTGCCCCTAAATGCTGAACTCTGGGAAGGATAAAGTTGGTGGGTAGTGTACTTCTGCTCTCAACTTGATAATTTCACACGAGCATACAATAAAAGCAAGATGGAATAGTCATTTTACAAAGATGTTAGGATTGGGTGGCACCTGTGGCTCAAAGGAGTAGGGCACTGGCCCCATATACTGGAGATGGCAGGTTCAAACCCAGCCCTGGCCTCAAACTGCAAACCCCCCCAAAAAACACAAAGCCGTTAGGATTATCACTTCTATTACTTATAGATAAGAAATGAAACCAGATCAAAGAAAAAACACACATGTGCACAAACATGAACATCTGTCTACAGTCAGCCCTTCCTATTTGCGAGTTCCACATCCTCGAATTGAACCCGCTGAAGGTGAAACAAATTTGGAAAATTATAATAATACAATAAAAAGATACAAACTGATTTACATTTTAATGAGTATTATAAATGGAAATGATTTTTTTTTTTTTTTTTTTTTTTTGTTTTTGGCCAGGGCTGGGTTTGAACTCACCACCTCCGGCATATGGGGCCGGTGCCCTACTCCTTTGAGCCACAGGTGCCGCCCATAAATGGAAATAATTGTAAAGTATATGGCAGGTTATATGCAATTAAGATGCCGTTTTACATGGTCCTTCAGAACTCATGAGTTTTAGTTTCCAAAAAAGGTCCCCAAAACAATCCCCCATCAGTTTATGAATTTTCTCAGAACAATAAAAGGATGTACAGTGTGTTTTTTACTGGTTATTAATTTAATATAGTTTTTATGGAAAACGTGTAATATATAGGATAAATAAAGATGCATGTAATAAAACCTGTGTATCAGAAAAAAATATTATAATAGAGACTTTTTTTTGAATAAAGGTCACAATTTGGATTGGTTATTTATTTATTTATTTTCAGTTTTTGGTCGGGTCTGGGTTTGAACCTGCCTTCTCCAGCATATGGGGCCGGCGCCCTACTCCGTTGAGCCATAGGAACTGACCCAGGATTGGTAATTCATTAAATAATACTTTTGACTGAAATGAATTCATTATTTTATGTGAAACTACAGTAGATATTTTGTAATTATTTTATGCTTTTATCTTTGAATATAACATTTAGGTTAGCCTCCATCAAGTTCAGTAAAACATAGCGATCTAAATAAAATATAATACATTTGAAAAGTTAACCCAAATTAATTGGTTATATGTTTATAAGTAGGTGGTATTTTGAATGCATTTTTAATGGGGAATAAAAGATGAATGCATAATAGAACTATTCAGAATTAGGGAACATTATTTTGATTAATACTCTGTACATCTTTCTTGTTCTTTTATCCCCTTCAAGGAGAAATGTAGACAAGCTCTGTCCTTGGGAATCACTGCCATTCTGTCTTTATTCTGTTAACTAACAGCTCAACATCGGCTTCCAAAATTTAGAACCTGTCAGCAAGGTTACGATTGTAGAAAATAGAAAATATTTTTGAAAAATGATCAGAGTTGGTTACTATGTATAAGTGTATTGTGCCAGGGTATCGTTAACTTCAGATAATCACCTGCCGGGGCGTGTTTAAATAAGGACACAATACGTAAAAAAAAAAATCAACACAAATAAAACAAATTTGTGTAAACTGCGGTTAAAGAAGATTTGCCTAAAATCAAAAGAAAAACAACAGCTAAACTCAATTTGATTTCCCTTGAAGTACATGGCATGCTGTAAGTATTATTTACTCTGTTTTTACCTACCAGCCTCAGAGGAAGATGAAATGTTGAACGGATTCAAAAGTCTCCTGACTCAAACAGAATTTAAAGAGATACACTTGCAGATGTCCTTTAAATATGATAATTGTACTTGTCATGTGGATGGTTGGCTGTATCTCAACGAAGCCACAGCTCATTGAAAGTCAAGCAATTCTAGATAGAGCGTAGCAAATGCTTAGATGTAAATTAGTATGCTGGTTGGTGTTGTCCGAACAACCTGGGCTGCTACTCTGGGAAATTTGACTAGCATTCTTTTTTATCTACATTTTGAGTGCCTATCCTTTGGATGCATATATATTTATTATTTAATTTTTTTATTCCAGATTACTATGAGGGCACAAATGATTAAGTTACATTGTTTGTGTTTCTAAGGCAGAGCTCACGTTGCAGTTGACCCTTCACGCCGGGCACACGCTTTCCCTCTCTCTCTTGAATACCCTTGAGTTTTTCTCTCTTGCGTGGGGGTGCAGTTGTTTTTCTATGCGTTTCCTATTAGCATTGAGGACACGGGGCACTTGCTCTTCCATTCTTGTGATACTTTACTAAGAAGAATGTGCTTCAACTCTTTTAGATGGAGTTGAAGTATTATTTAAATATTTATATGTAACCATGGTTTGCATAATGTTTCAGTTAACAATGAACTGGGCGTATCTCCCCTGAGCTGGTTCATTGCTTTTTAGAACAAGGGCCCTGCACAGCGGCAGGTGGACAGTGACCAGGGAGCACGGATCGGGGTCTATTTACACCTGTTCCCCATCCTCACGTCACCACCTGAGCCCTCCTCCTGGCCTGTCAGTACAGATGTTAGATTTTCATAGGGGTGTGGACCCTCCAGTAAACTGTCCATGGGAGGGATCTAGCTTCTGAGATTTGTGTAAGGATCTTATACCTGATGATCTACGGTGGACATATAAAACCAGTGTATGGTGCCCCATGATTGCATTAATGTACACAGCTGTGATTTAATAATAAATAATAATAATAATAATAATAATAATAATAAAAGATGCTCCAGACCTTTCTGGTCCTTGGAAAAAAAAATCATCTTCTGTGAAAACAGCCCCAAAGGGTTGGAGACTTCTGGGAAATGGATGGTGATTCTGCACGATCACAATGGAGAGTAAAAAAGGAAAAAAATCCCATTTTCTGTGACACCTTAGCCCTCTTCATACTGGAGTGTACTGGCACAAGGTGTGGAGGTAAAAGGCAATGGTGCTATTAATCTTGTCCCTGGGTTGGCCCAGGGTAACGGGAGTGTTTGTGTCTTAACTATTTTTTTTTTAAGAAAAACAAAATTGATCTTTTTATTGTTGATTTTTAAGAATCATTGGTAAATTAGGGAAACTAGGCTTTTGATTGTCACACGGGTTGCAAATATTTTTCTCACTGTGTCATTTTTCATTTGACCGTGGTTTTATTTTCTTTTTTGTTTGTTTGCTTTCTTTCTGTCGTATAAATGTGTTACATTTTAGATTTAAGTGTTGAATGTAAATTTATAAAATTTCTTCGTTTTCTTAGTTACTGCTGAGAAAGGACATTCATGATTCAAGATTATAAATAACAGCTAGACATATTTATTTCTAAAAGAAAAACATTTTAACAAATTAAAAGAAATAACATAAAAACAAACACCCCCCAATTTTAAAAATTGAGAAAAATGAAGTGTATGTATACATATCTATCTCACACCTTCAAGAACAATTTTACGTGAAAGCAAACAATTTGAATTTCATTTTACATTAAATACTTCCATTAATATTGAAAAAAATAGACATGAGTTTTTCTTATATCGTTACCAAGATAATTGCGTTTGGGAACACATTTTATTATTATTTTTTTATTATGTCTATTGTATGTGTAATTCTGTGATTGTTATGTGTTTTTGGATTATCCGCAACGAAGTGTGATAAAAATTACACAGAGTGAAAATGAGACTTTGATATTTGGTGGTAGTAAACCAAACAAGGTTTTGGTTCACAATTGGTCTTCCTTCTGGCACACATGTACGTTAAAGAACTAGAATTATCTGGTGGGCGCCTGTGGCTCACAGCAGTAGGGCACCAGAGGTGGCAGGTTCAAACCCGGCCCCAGCCAAAAAAAAAAAAAAAAGAGAGAGAGAGAAAAAGAATCAGAATTATCTTCAGATGGACTTTAATTGTTGAGAAATGAAGTAAGTCTGCTGAACAGATCCAGGAAGGTAGAAGTGTGTGAATGAAGAATCCAGCTCTAATCTAATCTTCTTGTATGGAGTTGACCCTAGAGCAGCAGGGGTTTCATCTCTGCGGGTTCAATTATAGGTAGATTTTCTTCTTTCTGGCCACTCCACAGCAAACCCTTTTCCTTTCTCCTCCTCGGTCTGCTCAACATGACGATGAAAAGAATAAAGACTTCTGTGATTACCCATTTCCACTTAATCAATAATAAATACGTTTCCTCTTCCTTATCATTTTCTTAGTAACATTCTTTTCTTTAGCTTGCTTTATTGTAAGCATATAAAATACACGTTAATCAATTGTGTATGTCATCGGTAATTCTTCAGGTCAACAGTGGGCTATAATGATTTAAGTTCGGGGAAGACAAAAAATTAGAAAGGGATTTTTTTTTTTTTTGTTCATAGTTTAACACCTCTCATCCTGTTTGTTCAAGGGCCAACACTTCTGTGGATATTGAGTGAAACACACTTTCAAAACCTGCAGGGAAGAGTTAGTTGAAGATGAATGAAATTCTGTTTCATAGTACCCCCTTCTTCCACTTTTGATACTTTGTTGTATTTAAAGGTTAAAAAGAGGCTATTCTGGAGCCTGAGAGTGGTAAAAGGAATGCCTGGATGGAGGCATTTTTTAGTATCTGACCTTCAGGAGTATCATTCAAAAACATGGGGCAGTTGCATAAACGCTCAGGCTGTTAAAATTATCACCGACAGCTGAGGTCTGGGAGGCTTACATTTGAAAAAATGGGTGCAAGTTGTTCACACTCTAATACATAGGGATTTTAAACAGCTATACTCTTAAATAAAAGAGTCACTGTCCTCAATTGGATCCATCCTGTCTAAGTTTTTAAATAGTCAAGATAAATTGCAGTTCAAGGATTGATTCATTGAAATCCAGACCAGCATATACATCTCTTTCCTTTTTTTTAAATTAATTTATTTATTTTTTTTATTTTTTATTTTATTTATTTATTTTTATTATAGATAAAAATATGCACCATAGATGTGGCCCAACCCATCACCCTCCCTCCACCTTAACCTCCCCCCTCCCTTCCCCTTCCTTGGTCCTTTCCTCATAGTCTTGTGGTATAGTTGGGTTATAGCCTTCATGTGAAAGCTATAGTTTACCTTCATAGTAGGGCTGAGTACATTGGATACTTTTTCTTCCATTCCTGGG
>CAUYPK010146076.1:0-49946 GCA_963574355.1 Loris lydekkerianus
CAACCTCCAGCTCTTGGGCTTCCGCGATTCTCCTGCCTCAGCCTCCCGAGCAGCTGGGACTACAGGCGCCCGCCACAACGCCCGGCTATTTTTTGGTTGCAGTTTGGCCGGGGCTGGGTTTGAACCTGCCACCCTCGGTATATGGGGCGGGTGCCCTACTCACTGAGCCACAGGCGCCACCCACTAGATTTAACAAGGTCCGTGATTACAGGGATACTTCACCCAGCTATAGAGTTAGGTATTCCTTATTTATTTATTTTTTTTTTCAAGTGATCATAACTTAGCCTTTAAAGGACACATATAAAAAAGAAATAGGGCCAGGCGTGGGGGTTCACACCTGTAATCTCGGCAATATGGAGGCCAAGGTGGGAGGATCATTTGAACCCAGGAGTTAGAGACCAGTGTGGGCAATATAGTGAGACCCTGTCTCTATCAAAAAGAGAAAAATTAGCTAGGTGGTAGTTCTAGCTACTCAAGAAGCTGAGATGAGAGGATGACTTGAACCCAGGAGTTAGAGGTTGCAGTGAGCTATGATCATGCCACTGCACACCATCCTGGGCCACACAGTAAGACTCTATCTCTTAAACAGAAAGAAACAGAGCTACTTAAAAAAAAGAAAAGAAACCTTTCTAAATACTATATATGCTTATTGAACACTTGTAGAATGAATTTTAACCTTTTATTAATGATCCAAATTCTGGATTTAGAGTAGGAGGAACTGATGTTTAACTGTGGCATTTATAAGTTAGTCTCTCTGAGCATCAGTAATTCTTCATACTCTGTCCCCTAACAGTAGTGGCTAGGGTTGAAATGGAAGAAATGCTGTTTCTCATTGTAAAACTAGATGCTTTCTAAAGGGACTTCACTTCTAGAATCTGTGATGACTGTGTTCTGTTATTTAGCAGTGCCACCAGTGTCTAAGGGTGCTTATTTGCTCTCCCTCTAAATGGTCTCAAGTGCTTATGTAGTTCTGACTCTTCCCTCTGATATGAGCTATATCCTGGTACTGTTGTCAATATGCCTGGGGAAAACGTTAATTTCTTGCTTTTTTCTACATGTAGCCAGTTTATACACAGTCTGGGTGAGAATCTGGGAGTGATCTTTGCTATAGTATAGAGGTTACATGGGTTTTGTCACAATAAGCTACTGCTTGAGGCATTTGTCACTTCTGAGTTTGTGACTGTGACAGAGGCTCCCAGAAGGATGGCTTCGAGTGAAGTGAGGTATTACGGTGAATAGATTTGGATATACTCCTGGTCATAGTCCATTCACTTAGGAGAGAAGTATTTGTTGAAAAAAAGTTGCCTATAAAGCATATTTCCAACTTTTACTCTTCCTTATTAATTTTCATTATAAACTTGGAAATGGGTTTCTAGGGAGGATTTTTGGCCCTAAGATATAATAAAATCACACTGCAGAATGCAGCAGACCTTATAAAAGCATATTCAAGAGAAAATTCTAATTTTACAGCACACTTCTACTTTCAGCTTCTGTGCTTATAGCAGTGAGTGTGTTTGGATCTAGCATAGCTGCTCAAAAGGTCTAAAGGAAAACCATCTACTTGCTTGATGTTGAGAATCAGACTGTAGCTATCATCTCCCAGCCTGGAAAAAGGAGTAAACGAATGGAAACAACTGTAGCAGAATACCATGAGCTTTTTACTTTTCTTTCTTTCTTTTTTTTTTTGTAGAGACAGAGTCTCATTTTATCGCCCTAGGTAGAGTGCATGGCTTCACATTGCTCACAGCAACCTTCAACTCCTGGGCTTAGGCGATTCTCTTACCTCCGCCTCCCAAGTAGCTGGGACAACAGGCGCCGCTGTGATGCCCAGTTATTTTGTTGTTGTTGTTGCAGTTCGGCAGGGCTGGGTTTGAACCTGCCACCCTCGGTATATGAGGCCGGCACCCAACATGAGCTTTTTGAGTTGTTTAGCTCCTAAGACGGTCACAGAAAGTTGCTGGTCTTTAGCTGAGACTGGGCTGCTCAAGCTAGAGGATACAAGTTGCAGCAGCCCACCCCTCCATGATATCAAGTATAGCAAGAAAGGAAAAGAAAGGGTGGGGAAAGAATTCAGGGCTCAGAAAAGTTCCTCCTGTACACCTATAGGGGTGGACTGCACAACAGGAGTCACTGCATACCTGAGTAAGGCCCCTGAAAATCTCAGCAGGGGTTTCCAAGTAATGTTCCTTGGACTAGTGTCCTGATATATAATTTCCATAATATATGTCCTTTAAAGCAAATATCTGGGTTATAAAACAAGGTAAAATAGAGATGTTTATTTGCATTATTAAATGATGCCATTTTACAAAAAATTCGCATTAGATCTTCTATAAATAGTACATTAAAATATGGTATGTGCCTAAGATTTTATTTACCGTATATACAGATTTCAGGGTTTGTTTTTTTTTAAGAGCCAAGTATACCTGAAACAAGTGAATTTCTATATTTGGACTTTGTGACTCATAAGACAAACCTGCCCAATAGCTTTTATCCTCTTAATTTATTTTTCCTTTGCAAGTTTTTTAGAGAGGAAAAAAAAATGCATTTTTTTAATGACAAAATCTAACTCTGTCACCCTGGGTAGAGTGCCATGGCATCATCATAGCTCACAGCAACCTCAAACTCCTGGGCTCAAGCAATCCTCTTGCCTCAGCCTCTTGAGTAGCTGGGACTACAGGCACCTCCTACAATGCCTGGCTACTTTTTCTATTTTTAGTACAGACAGAGTCTCACTTTTGCTCAGGCTAGTCTCAAACTCCTGAGCTCAAGCTATCTATCTACTCACATCAACATCCCAGAGTGCTAGGACTACAGGTGTGAGCCACTGTGCCCTGCCTGAAAAGAATGTATCTCAGCTCCCTTTTAATGCTTCATGTTTTCCCTGTTACTAGAAACTACCCTTTTTCTAACTTTTACATCTTATTGCTTGAAGCCATATCTAAGGGTTTCTTAACTCCAGTTGGTTCCTCTTAGAGCTTCATTCCATTCCTTTTGTTTGGGCACTCATGAGATGGCCTTTGCAAGTTGTTTGATGTTGAAATGTCCTACTGAGATTTCAGAGGTGGTAATGTCCCTGCTCAGGTGAACAAAGCCTAGTGTAAAGGCCACAAATTCCCAGTTTTATTTTGTTCTGGTTACCTAACATGGTGTTGGTAATCTGGCAGAAAAGAGCAAAGATCTTTTCTTTTCTTTTCTTTTCTTTTCTTTTCTTTTCTTTTCTTTTCTTTTCTTTTCTCTTTTCTTTTCTTTTCTTTTCTTCTTTTCTTTTCTTTTCTTCTTTTCTTTTCTTTTCTTTTCTTTTCTTCTTTTCTTTTTTGTAGAGACAAGAGTCTCACTTAATTGCCCTCGGTAGAGTGCCGTGGCATCACACAGCTCACAGCAGCCTCCAACTCTTGGGCTTAGGCGATTCTCTTGCCTCAACCTCCCAAGTAGCTGGGACTACAGGCACTAGCCACATCGCCCGGCTTTTTTTTTGTTGCAGTTTGGCCGGGGCGTGGTTTGAACCTGCCACACTCGGTATATGGGGCTGGCACCCTATCCACTGAGCCACAGGTGCCCCCCGAAAGACCCTTTTTTAACTATCATCCCATTGCTTGCTTCTCTCTGCAGTGAGGAAGTGGCGTGTGAAAAGTGCTCTGGGAGTCTTGGGCGAGTGGCAGCTTGAGGTGGGAGAGCCAGTGCCCCCAGGAACAGGGAGCCTGGGCCCAGAACTCATCAAGGAAAGCAATGCCAATGTACGTCCCATTTGTCCAAGTGCCTTGTGGGGGTGGGCTGCTGCCCTTGAGAGTTGGGAACATGTCCTGTTCACCTCATCTCCAGTGTGTCCACCTGGACACAACATTCTGCAAATGTTTGTTTGGATGAATAAAATCATTTTGGCTTGATCATCCCAGGGTGAGGGCTCCAGGCCTGGAATGTCATTGCAATAGCAACATGGGAGGGGCGTTATGGCAAAGAGCTGAGGGTCTTCTATTATACCCCTGGGTAGAATGTTTTTTGTTTGTTCGTTTTTTAAGACAGAGTTTCACTATGTCCTCTGTAGAGTGCTGTAGCATCACAGATCACAGCAACCCCAAAATCTTGGGCTTAAGCAATTTTCTTGCCTCAGCCTCCCAAGTAGCTGGGACTACAGGCACCAGCCCTAACGCCCAGCTATTTTTTTGTTGTTGTTGTTGTTAGAGTTGTTTAGCAGGCCTGGCCGTCTCAAACCCACCAAGTGGGTATATGTCAGTATATGACCCACCAAGTCAGTATATGTGGCTGGCACCCTACTCACTGAGCTATAGGCGCCGAGCCCCTGGGTAGAGTTTTGAGGAGGGTGGACCCAGCCCTTTTCCAAGAATAGTCCTTGAGTTGGATTTGTCTTTTACAGCCTGTCTTCCTGCGCAAGGACACAAAGATGAGTTTCCAGTGGCGGATTCGAAACCTTCCCTACTCTAAGGATACCTATAATGTCTGTGTGGACCAGAAGGAGCGCTGCGTCATTGTCAGAACAACCAACAAAAAGTGAGTAGTGTAGAAGGTACCTGTCTGCTTTTGTATGAGTGGGGTGTGGGATGGGGTTTGCTCTGCGGTTAGGTCTCAGATTACTCCCTACCCCAGAAGACAGAGAAGCCTCCCTTTGTCTCTGAGGAAGGGAGCAAGGGAGGCTGAACAAAAACCCAAAAGTCACTGCAGGTAGAAGAGCTTCCTCTCTGTAAGATCAACTTAAATAATATAATCAGCTTCATCTTGGTAGGAAAACTTGAATGAGTGTCTAGTACAGTACATGGCACATACTGGGGCTTAATATTTGTTGAATAAGAGGGTGAAGGAATCACATGGCCATTAACTTGTGGTCTCAGGTAGTTCTGCTATTAGATTATTATGACCCTGACCTCTTAGTATGCTTGGCCTAGTGACATCACTGTCAACGCTGGCAAGGAGCAATAGTCTGGAAGGCACATCTGTCTGAGGTGGCAATTACAGGACTGACAAGTAGTGGACTGAGCAGCAGTAGACCTGATCCCTCCCTGGACTGAGTTGACAGTGGGCAGACACTTTGGAATCTTGGAAGTCTCTTGCAGCATGCTTCAAAAGGGGTACTCAACTTCCCTTTGTAGTCCACTAGAGGAGAGTCCACTGGGTAGAGGTTGAAAGGACAGAAGGTGACCGAGGTACATTTCCATCTTGGAAGCTCATTGATCCCACTTAGGTTTCAGGGGTTCTGACTGAATCTAGGAGAAGAACTGTGTTTGAGGCATGAAGAGAATGGCCCTGAAATGAATTGGTCTTAACCTGTACCAGAGGGATTATGGTATAGGGTCAATACCCATGAAGTAGATATGGGCATTGAGATGAGAGGTGTTATGAGTTAGCTGTCTGCAAGTTGTGAAGCCATTCAACAAGCCTAATGATGTGCTAAGCGTAACCCAGAGATACCCCAACCCATCCACTGCTTAACATACAGTAAGGAGGTTCTGGGTCCCTTTCCCTGTCTTCTCAGGCAGGGTGGTGCTAGCCTCCCCAACCATCTCCCTTGGGCCCATGAGGCCCACAGGGAAGCAGGGTGGCTCCCAGACTCCCCTAGCGCAGGCCTGAGCCCTACCATTCTCTTAATGACCCCCATAGCCCATGACTTTGGCAGGGTTAAGGGGACAAGGGAAGAGGTAGAGATAAATGAATTAATTTCAGGATTATTGCTGTACATGCAGCTACAAGCCCCTGCAGTGGGTCTTGTCTATAAATATAAAGTCATAATAATAAGGGTTTGCGTTTATAAAGCACTTTGAAGGCCTCATATAAAAGGCAGTTTATTCTTGTTATTGTTCTCATCATTAACAGGAGTCAGTGCCTAAAGTGGAATTTAGCAATTTCAGACAACAAAGAAATTGCCTGTAGGAAAACAAACTCCATGCTTCAGCAAGCATTCCCTCGTGTAAGAAGCCCTGGGTCCAACCTGGGAACAAAAGTGCTTCTGATAAGCACTTGAATCTGCAGCCTAGCACTTTGTGGAGCTGGCTGCTGCCTCCTTTTTGTCCCCCAGAGGTCACTGTCGAATACAGATATCAAGCAGAAATGTGATTACCAAGGAGTGAGAAGAGAGGCTAGCTAGCTAGCTCACCAAAAAATTCAACTGCGGGCGAATCCTCAGGGTCCCATCTGCTGCACGTGTCCAGCCATAGGTGGCGCTGTTGGCCAAGAGCTCCATGGCTAGAGACCATTAGTTCTAGTGCCCAACGCTATGGGGTGAAGAGGATAGGGGGATTTGGGATATTTTTGAAACAATGGGTGAAGCTAGGTGGGATGAGAATGGTACTCCAGAAGGGTCAAGGCTGGGGGTTGGATTCCCATAGAGTGGAGAAGAATGTTTCAGGGCCTACTCTGGAGACTCCACTGAGTCTGTGGTCCAGTGTCCCAGGCTGGTTCAGCTTTGACCGTCTCAGGCTCCTCTGCTGAGAGGGAGGCTGGAGAGGCTGCTAAACCCTTAACCAGATCTTTCCTGAATCTAGTTGCATTTTCAGTTTCTACCTGGAGTGGTATGTTCTATACCTTTACTCATTTTAATTAAACAGAGCTCATAGCTATTACTTTGAGCAGTGTTTCACTTTTTCAGGATATAGTACCTTTAAAATTTTTTTAAAATTTTTTTACAGTACTTTTTTTTCTTTCTTTTTGTTTTCCAAGGCAGGGTCTTCCTAGGTTAGAGTACAGTGGTATAATAATAGCTCACTGTAACCTCAGCTCCTGGGCTCAAGTGATCCTCCTGCCTTAGCCTCTCAAGCAGCTGAGACTACAGGCTGAGTCACAGTGCTTATGTAATCCTAAAGGCACCTGTAATACCTGGCTAATTTTTCTTGTTTTTCATAGAGATGAGGTCTTGCTAAGTTGCTTAGGCTGGTCTTGAACTCCTGGCCTCAAACGATCTTCCTGCTTTGGCCTCCCAAAGTGCTAGGATTATAGGCATGAGCCACCACACCTGGCCTTAAGAGCTATTTTCTGATCATCATACCATCTGGATGTGGGCAGGATACATATTTTTATTCTTGTGCTATATATTAATTATATAAATGCATATATAAAGTCAACTTAATGAATTGGCCTGCCAAAAAGAAAGTCAATGACCTCTCTTGATGCCCTGGCATCTACAGTTTCTCCCACACTATGGCATTTCTCTCTGATTTGACCTCTTCCTTCATCTGGAGGTTCTACACCTGCCCCAGTTCTAATAGCATAGAATGTAGTTACTGACCAAAGCCAGAATTCCTTTATCCATACCTTCCTTGATCCTAAAGAACTGGGTTGGCCACTTTATTTTTATTCATTTATTTATTTTTGAGACAGACTCTCACTTTGTTGCCCTCAGTAGAGTGCTGTGGTGTCACAGCTCACAGCAACCTCAAACTCTTGGGCTTAAGCAATTCTCTTGCCTCAGCCTCCCAACTAGCTGGGACTACAGGCACCCACCACAACACCCGGCTATTTTTAGAGATGAGGTTTTGTTCTGGCTCCGGCTGGTCTCAAACCTGCGAGCTCAGACAATCTACCCACCTTGGCCTTCCACAGAGTTAGGATTACAGGTGTGAGCCACTGCGCCCAGCCTGGGTTGGCCACTTTACTTGAAGGAATTAATTCTAATGTATTATGTTCTTGGCCTCAAGCATTAGAAAGGGATGAATTAAGGGAAGGGAAAAAGTACTTTTCAGGACCCTAGTATTGGACCATCTGTTTCTGATAAGAATGTTTATGCAGAAAGAATATTCTTAGTCTCACCCTAGATGCTGGCAGCTGTAACTGGAATGTGCCATGGTACTAGAGTGGGAAGATGTTGGGTTAAATTTGGCCTCTGTCATGTATTAGCTGTAGTATTTTGGACAAGGTTTCCTTATCTGTCACAGGAGAATATTCACATCTACCTCACAGGTTGTTTTGGCAATTTGATGAAGTCATACATGTACTGGCCTGAAGCAGATCCTCAACAATTCTTTGGAAATTGAAAACTGAAGGGAACTTGGCTGATTTGACATCCGCAGTACTAACATCATCGGAGGTGTTAATAGGTGACACTAGAAAAAGGATTCTATCGTCACATAAGTTTAGGAAACTTTGGATTAAACAGCCTTCTCTTTAGTAGAACTCTGAGTGCCTTTAGGGTTACATGAGCACTGTGATTCTCTAGCATGGGGGTACAATGGGTGGGGTGGTGAATTTGCCCAGAGCCTTGATGTTTAAGATTTGCCTGCTAATTTTCTTTTTCTTTCTTTCTTTTTTTTGCAGTTTTTGGCCAGGGCTGGGTTTGAACCCGCCACTTCTGGTATATAGGGCCAGTGCCTTACTCCTTTGAGCCACAGGCGCCACTCTGCCTGCTAATTTTCTAAGGGTGGGATGGGTTGGAGTCATCTTTGGACCCTTCTGGCCATGCCAGTATGCAGGTATGTGGCACATGGCCTGAGTGATGGTCCATAGCAGCCCTGTTTCTGCCCTCAGTCTTTCTATCTGAAGGCCTGTCCTCTGGTGCCATTTCTCCTTCACTGGAAGGGAGAATGGGTTTGGGGAAGGGATATAGTGGAGAGTGAAGGGAGGCAGTAGGTCACTTATGAAATAGCTGAAGTGAAGTTGTCATCTGTTCAGATAGGGAAAAGGAGGTACAGAATTGACCTGTTCTGGGTCTTTTGACAAAGACTTCAAGTTCATTTAATGCAGTTCCTTTATTTGAGGAAGGAATTTGGAGGAAGACACTGAGGCCCAGAAGTTAAGCAGCCTGGGCTCAGCACTCGTAGCACAGTGGTTACAGCGCCAGCCACATACTGGTTGGTGGGTTCAAACCCCGCCCAGGCCAGCTAAACAACAATGACAACTCCAACAAAAAATAGCTGGGTATTGTGGCAGGCCCCCATAGTCCCAGCTACTTGGGAGGCTGAGGCAAGGGGAATGCTTAAGCCCAAGAGTTTGAGGTTGCTGTGAGCTGTGACACCATGGCACTCTACCAAAGGTGACATAGTAAGACTCTCAAAAAAACAAAAAAGTTAAGCAGCCTGCCCAAGGCCACAGGGTAGGCCAGGAGTTCCATTGTAAGCCTTTACTCCCAATAAGTCTCCTGAAGACTGACATTTAGAAAGGAAGGCGCCCCTGATTCATTGGAATACCCAGGTTAGATCCCAGGACAGACAGCTTGTTTGCTGTTGAATCTCCCACCCCCTATCCCAGGATCTGCCCCATCCTTGGACAACCACAGGGAATCTAGACCAGGTGGTCCATCACTTTGTGGTGAGAATGTGGAGAGAGGAAGGGGTCAGGAGACTTGGGGAATTATCACTTATAATAGGGGCTTCTCCATTTATCAGTTTTGTGACTGGCACAAAGTCTCAAGTTTTCCATGCCTCGGTTTCCTCTTTTCTAAGAGAAGATAATAGAAGTAACCAACCAAAGAAAGTTGTTTTGTGGATTAAATGTATTTAGAACAGTGCCTGATGCAGAATATGCATTAATTTTGTTTAAATGTCATCTTTCATTGCATGGCTGAGACAGAACAGTGAAGGGAGGTGGGAATAGGGGGAAGTTGGGCATCTGTAGGAAGCCAGGGTATTACCCTGCTGTAAGGGTGGCACTTTTAGCAAGAAACAACACAAGGTCTACTCAGGCTGGAATATGTCCTTGTTTTTTCTTTATCCTGAAATCAAGGCCTAGATACGTTGATGCCTAATAAATGTCTGCCACCTACCTAGAGCTGCCTCGGGCTGAACATTCCTTTTCCAGAAGCAAAGTGGGTCCTCTCTTGTCCACATGCTGGTGAAAAAGTCAAATGCAAGGCCAGGCAAATGGAGGTTGCAGGGGACCCCACTGGCCCCTGAGAAGAGAAGACAAATATCCCATACCTGTCAGGAGCCTCTAAGTCAGTGGTTCTCAACCTGTGGGTCGCAACCCACAGGAACTGTATTAAAGGGCCGTGGCATTAGGAAGGTTGAGAACCACTGCTCTAAGAGTTGTTTAACCTCAACCAATCAACTAAATCTATTATAATAGAATCAAAACTGAGCCCCCAGACCTCTTCTGCCTCTATTCCCCTAGCCTGGTGGGAGTAGGATGAAAAAGGGGCAAACCCTGCACTCAGGTTCCCTCCCATCTGATCCTTCGCTTACCATTGAGATTGGTAAGCCCTGGGATTCTTTCTAAATCTCACAGCTCCAACTTGGGAGAATGGTTCGGCCAGGCTGCTTCTCTCCTGGTTCTGCTTTATGTGTATATTTGAAAGGAAGATGTTAACACTTCCTAACAAGCTTTTGTGTTCATCTAATCTCTGCTGTTTAACCTTTGACTCTCCTCTATTATCAGTGTCTGCCACCTTTGCTGGCTAGACCAAGGGCCCCAGGAAGAGCCTTCAGCCTGGGCTGGCTAGGAAGAGGATGAGGCAGGCATTCCATCCCAGGTTTACAGGCAGATGGATTGCCTTTCCCTGGGGCTGAGCTTTGGAAAATAAAGCAACTTGCAGTGCCATTAGGAACCCCCAGCCCCCATTCCTTTTGAACTGTCAGCCTTTAAGTAAACATTCTTTTCCTGCCATGGGTCCAGCACCTTAGTGGGGAGTAGAGAATCTGTGAGGAGAGGGGCCCTGAGATCCTCTGCTGAACGGAGGGATTTGAGCAGGGAGGAATGGAGCAGAAGTGTTGCATTGATGTCAACTCTGAGTCCCCAGGGCATCAGGGCTTTTGAAGTGGACTGGGGAAGCTGTCACCACAAGGACCCAGGCCTCTCTGAAGTATTAAAAGCCCCATCCTCTCTAGGCCCCTCACTTGAGTTTGTTTGTACCTGCCTGAGGCATTTCCCTTCACAGCCCACACAACCTCTGTAGCAGAATGAGGGCTTGCCAGGTAAGAGGTGGTTGGCCAGAGCCTAGCTACACTGGCAAGGAAAATGCCAAATGGGCCTGTTGTTAGAGATGAGGCCATCTTTGTGCTTGCTCTGGTGTAATAAGCATTGGACCAGGAACAAGGAATTGAAATCCTGACTCCTTACTCCACTGACAACTGGCTATGAAACACAGGCAAGATATTTCATCTCTCTGAGCCTAAGGTTTCTCTTTGGTAATGGGGAGTTAAATTTCCTGCAAAACAAAGTTCAGTTATATACAATATGAGCTGGGTGTTGCTATCTGGGTTTTGATTTTTTAATTTCATTTACTAAAAAGGATCATTAATTTCTGGGCACCTGCATATGATAGGGGCCACGTGCAGTATGTGAAATTATAGTAGTGTCTTGGGACCAGCAAAGTAGTCCAGAGATCCAGCTTTTGCGATGAGTAACATAATTTTTCCTCTCAGGGAGATTTTTCCTTGTGGATATCCTATTCTCTTTGATCTGCAAGTAAGTAGTCAGGCTAACAAGGCCTTGGAAGACCTCCAAAGAGGAAAAGGTAATTAATTAAGATCTTCAGTGGAAGTCCCATATAAATGGGAACTGCAGGTCCTCAGCATTGGGGGACAGCCCTTGACTTTATACTTTGTTAGAACATATGTCCCATCTTTTGGTGTCCTCACGAGGCTTTGGGTGTAGAGGAGGCCCAACCCACCTGAGGTATATGTTTATTCTGAGAAGCTTCTTCTACCTGTCTTTAGGGAACTCAATCATTAGTGTGAGTCATTCTAACTCTGGTCTAATCATGGAATTGTGACTGCTTCTGTTCTGCCATTAGACTGGATATAAGGCTTTCATCCCTTTCTTCCCAGGGCTACTGAGCTCTATAATACCAATATTCTGGAGTCCCTTCTTCCTCTCTGGCTGTGTGGAAGGTGTGGAACTGTGTAGAAGCTTGGTGGCAGAGGGCCTGATGCCCAACTGTTGGGAGCTCCAACATCCTCTTGGTATTCCCACAGGTACTACAAGAAGTTCTCCATTCCTGACCTAGACAGATACCAGTTACCTCTGGATGAGTCCTCGCTGAGTTTTGCTCATGCCAACTGCACCCTGATAATCTCTGTAAGATTCACCCAGACTTCTTGTATACTATACCAGGGAGTGGCTTCCTCTTTCCCTGCCCACTTCCAATCCCACAGGAGCTCCCAGTTCTGGCCCCAAACCCTACGATGTGCTTGATAGACCACAGGGATCTATAATTCAGCATGGGGGGGAGCAGGGTGGGGACTCAGGGAGGAGCTTGGTCATATAATCCACAGATGGAGAGGGTAGAGGATGATGGGGAAGAAATTGCAGAACTTTTGAGTTCTGGTCCAAGGTCTAGGGTCCAAGGCCACGTGAACTGGAGCAAATCATTAAATGCCTATAGGCCTCAATTTTCTCATGTACACAGAAGTGGCCTGAAGTATGGAGGGAATAGGGATAGTGATTGAATATGTCTTCTTTCTGGCTCCATTCATAGTACCAGAAGCCAAAGGAGGTCATAATGGCTGAGTCAGAGCTACAGAAGGAGCTAAAGAAGGTGAAGACGGCCCACAGCGGCAATGGGGACTGCAAGACCCAGTAGCTAACCACAGAGTCTTGTACCTCCATCATGAGGGCACCTTGAGACTTCAGGGTTGGTCCTTTCCAGCCCAGGGCTGCTATCCGGAGTCTGAAAGATTGGACTGTGGGTTACTCCTAGCCCCTGAGTCATGATCTTATTTCCTAAGTAAAGTCTGAGTCACTGCACAGGAACTATCCTCTTGTCTACCTCTGTATGCTGCGTGCCCCCAGACTCCAGTGGCCTCCTTCTTCATCCTGGGGACCTTCAACATAAATCCTTCCACATAAAGGGGGGTGAAGAGGATGGAAGCTGATGACCCCAATAGGGCAGAGCAGGGCATTTCCTCCAGCCTGTCTGCATAAACTCAGAGGCTAGGCTAGGCTAGAATCCTGTGCTACCTTAGCTTGCAGAAGTGGCTCAGAAGAAACTCCCTAAGATAGGTGTGGGCAAGGCAGAAGAAGTTTTAAAAATGCAAAAGCCTTGGAAGCAGCACAGGATGTTTAGATACTGAAGGTGAAAAGCCAGAATAGGGGTCAAAGTATTGCTAAGGGTTTCTGTGTATGTCGAGGTGGGGTGAAGAAGGGCCTCTACAGATGATAGCAGTTTAGAGCCCTTCCATAATCCCATCTCCAAACCTCTCCTCCCCTCCCCTCCCCTCCTCTCTCCTCTCCCTTCCTTTCTCTCTCTCACACACACACACATTCACATGTGCACACACAGCTAAATGGGTAGGTGGGCAATGAGGTTTTTCTAAAGAAACCCTTGTTCTCTGGGAAACAGAGCAATGAGGCTGATCTTATACCTCCCCCAGCATATACAACCTTGAGTTTGAAACTGTTCTTCCCTTTTCCTGGGGCCTCCTAGAACTACCCAATCAGTGAAGAACCAGATTTATGAAGAATCAAGCTTTATTTTTTACAAAAATGAAAAGTTGTAGCATGTCTCAACAGCCAGCCTGAGGTAGGGCTGGCTCAGAACTCACTCAGAACTGCTGGGTTCCCTTTAGTCCTTTCTGGTTTCAAAGCAAAACCAGTCTACAGTGGCCCAGCAATGAACTCTCAGCCCTAAAAGGTTGGTCAAGGGTAGGGTCTGACTGAGACTGAGGTGGCCAATGCTAGCAGGCAGGTATTGGCAGCCTCACCTCTCCTTCTGGGAAGAGGCATTAAGGCTCCAAGCTTGAAGGAAGGAGCACCTCACCTTACTCTGTAGGCTGTCAAAGGAGGGGGAGAGATGCTTACTCTGGTCAAACAGAGACACAAGGCCCAGGTTCAACTGCACTTTCCCAAAGCAGCAGGCTTGTCTCTCCACGTTCCTAGGAGGGACTACATCTCTGGGTCTACTCCAAAGCCCCAAGACTCAGAAGCCTCTAGTTTAAGGTACCCAAGCACTGATTCACAAGTCCAGGAGCACAGTGGAGGCAATAGAGAAGAGCTATCACCGCACTTTCCAGACAAGAGTGGTCCCTGAGTAGCTGGCTTCCCTAGCTGATAGGCAGGGGTGGCCTGATGATCATGGGTTATGAAAATCCAGGACGTGGAGGTTATAAGACAGCGCAGCATAGAGATGCTTGGTGGTGAGACGCAGGCAGTACACAGGACTGCTGAGGGGGGTCGATGTCAGCGGGAAGGCCTAGAAGGGAGGGCACAAGAAGAGGTAAGAGCTTTCCAAGTGGGAAATGGGGTTACCTTACCCAGGATCCCCAGGCCCAGTGAAATAGGAACATATGCCATTATAGATTTCCTGTAACTCTCCAGGCGCACCCTTGGCCACATTACCCTCTCCCAGATACAGCCCATAATAAGGAATCCTGGCATCCTGGCAGTGTCAAGTGGACAGGATACTTACATGCAGGCAGGCCCTTTGGCGCCGGTCCCACAGCCGTACCACCCCATAGTAGGAAGAACCTGTGGCCAGCAGGTGGTTACCATCTGTCTGAAGGCAGTACAAGGTGCTGTCGTGTGGCTCTTCCCACTCCATGACACATTTCCTGTCCAGGAAGGGAGATATAAAGGGAAGTTCAGGGTGCCCTCTACCTCCACCGCAGCTTCCTCAAGGGCCTTGAGGAACTGCAGAGAGGGTTAGGGAGCTATTCTGGACTGAGAGAGAGAAGTCTGTATCACCAAATTCTTTATAAACCTAACTTAATGAGGAAGTCATCCTTTGTAAAGGGCTCCCTTACTAAGCCCCAGAGCACACAGGAGATTATGCCTGCATTTGTGTTTCCACATGGTCAGCTAATTGTTATAGGACTCATGAAGGGAAGAAGTAATAAAGGCCTCAGGAGAATGCTGAGGGACAGTACCCTGACAGCTCCAGAGGCTCTAAAGAAGTGCTTGACCTGATCAAGGCCTATTGGTTACAGTCTCCCAGCCCACCAGCACCAGAGCTGCCCAAGGGTGGGGAGTCTGAGCTTGATATGACCTTGTAGGCACTTCCCTTCTCAGGACACATGGAGTTTGTATCCCCTCCCATGGGGCAACCCAAGCCTAGAGGGAGGACACAGATTGCACTGGGGCCCACTACCTGTCCTCCCTGCCCAGCACACTCACCGGACACTGGTGCGGAGGTCCCAGTAGCGCACATAGGTGTCATAGCCACAGGACAGCAATGTGGAAGGGGACTCATACATGACGTCCAGCACCCCAGCCCCTGGAGGAAAATCACTGCCCAGGTGTGTCACCAGTTGCCCACTGAGGGGAAGAAAGGCAGAGGGTGAAGGGCTGCCCCATGTTGGCCTACTCTTTGAACTTTCAGATGGCATTAGACCTTGGAGAAAGGAAGCTCTCCTTCCTCCTCAGCTAGAATTAGACTCCTTGTGAAAGAGGGGGGAGGAAGGAGATTTTTGAAAGAGGGGGGAGGAAGGAGATGATGACTCCTAGCCCTCCCATCCCCACCATGAGGCCTCTCCAGCTAGTCCCATCTCCCTCCCCTCCCCCAGCATCCCAGCCCCCCCATCCTTTCCATCACACCTGCATGCTGCTACCCCCAGCCCAGCCACTCCTCCTCAGCTCAGGACATTGAATGGGCCTTGCTGAAGGGGTCGCCCCCCCACACACACACACACTTGGTTACTTTATACTCCTTGATCCTACAGGTCATGCAATTCTGAGCTGCCTGAGTCCAATGCCTTAATTCCTGCCTGTAATCTGGGGCTCAAACCTCATTGGGGATAAAGACCACACAAAGGGAGAAGGGGAGTCCCAGGAGATGTTAAAACAAGTAAACACCTTTGTGTCTGGGGAGAGAAATCGCTGAGAAAGCAGCTTAGCAGGCTGTCCCTGGTGTTCCTGGCCCGGCTGGCCCCCAGCCTGAGGCTAGCACGCCTCTGTGATCACAGCCCCTAGCCCTGCTGGGCTCCAACCTGCTCCCCCCACCTTCACCCCACCCGGTGGCCAAGAGCAGATTACTGAGAAGAACAATTTCTTTGTGACTGTGTAATTCCCTCCGTGACCGCGGCAGTGGGCAGACCCCTTGCCCCAATGCCAGACCCCTAGCAACCATGTAGGGGGGCCTCCTGGCCCTAGCAACTACCCCTCAACATCAAGTGCACCCGCTAATCCCTGTGGCTAGGAGATGGGGGGAAGTATTGCCTTTTTGCAGAATGAGGGGAATGAAGGAGAAGGGGTACTCTCCAGGCCCAATGCCTCAGTTTCTTTTTTACTCATGAGATGCTGGGCTCCATGGTGTGAGGAGAAATAAAGCCATGGATACTTCCCAAGGACATCTAGGTAGGAGGTCCTGGCATGGAGTGGATAGGACTTCATAGTCTCAGCAGCTCACCTTTGGCCGAAGCAGCATTTTAGCAAAGGATTGAGGCAGGAAAGGCTGTCAGCCATGCATCTGAGTGCAGACTTCAGTTTCCGTCTTTCCCCCTCACTCAGATTGTGACCCTCAACCTTCTTTCCCAATGCAGCTGCCATCTTCCCTGAAGGCTAAAGGAAGGAAGCAGCTGGTTGGGGAGTAGGGGTAAGGGGTTCTTTCTGCCCACTCTGCCCTTTCCCTTTTAGCCCTGAGCAGTAAGCCGCAGCAAGGAGCCCTATCCCCCACTAGGGGGATAGGTCCCAAGTCAGTATCCCTGTCCCTAACTCCCTTCTCAGCGAAGTTCTTATCTTCCTCTCAGTAGCCTAGTTCTGGGCCTGAGTAGAAAAGATGACAAGCCTCTGTCTGGTGGAAGGATCAGGCAGAAGGCCATTTCCCCAGCTCAGTGTCCCACAGACTGACCTGACCACTGACCTTGGCTCCCAGAAAAACCTGGATTCTCAGATAGGCCACACCACCCATGATTCAATCTGTCTTTCTCTCTCTCTCTCTCTCTCTCTATCTCTCTCTCTCTCTGTCTCACACACACACACACACACACACACACACACACACACACACAGATAAACCAGGTAGGGCCTGTTTTGTTCCATAGTTCTTCCTTGTTCTTCCTTTCCTTTCAGATTTGGGGGCCCTGCCCCCTCCATTAGTGAGGCCTTAAGGAGTGATTGAGGAGCTCTCCCCTTTAATCTACAGAAGTAATTTCATGTTTGTCTGTTTGAAATAGAAGATGAAAGGCAGTAGGGGTTGGGAGAAGTGAAGCCCAACATGGCTCTGCCTGCCCATCCCTGGTCCTAGGATTCAGAAGGAAGGAGAGCTGGGCACCCATGGGGCTGGGCAGGGACAGCAGCGTAAGAGGCACACCCAGACTGGGTTACCAACTTGGGCTCTTTCTCCTGCTTCGAAGACAACACTAGGAAATGTCTGGGCCATAAGTATTTGTAAAATGAAATAGAGAATACACTTGGGGCCACTGCCCTTTGGGGGAGACCCAAGGGCCCAAGTAAGCACCAGTCCCTGGGGGCTAGCACAGTCCTGAGAGCCCCTCAATTTGCCAGCCCATCCTGGCCAGAGGCTGAGGACTTTCTTTCTGCTGCACTGTTTTCCGATTCTCTGAAATGGCCACACACACTTTAAATGGACCAATAAAAAGATACAATTTCTTTTACCTCTAGGCCTACGACCCTCAAGGCTCTGTTGTGAAGTGCCTGTGAGGTTAAGTTCAGAGCATAAACTGACACACCAGGCTCTGGGAAATGGCCTGTCTCTTCAAATAGCAGCCCAGCAGTGCCATAGAAGCCCTGCTGGGGCTTTGATTTGGGAAAACAAACAGAAATAGTACTGTGGGCCCTTCAAGGCCCCCACCCCAAGACCTATTTAACTAGAAAACTCTAGCTCAACTGCTCTGGTGGAGGGAGAGACTGGCCTGACAATAGCCCCAAACTTTGGGGGAAACGGGGACAAAACAAGCTGTCTGTTTCCTCATCCCCTCCTCCTGGGCTCCTTTTCTAATTGCAAGTGTGTTCTTGTAAAAACGATTAGATTGCAATTTGTATAACATGGCAACCCCCAAATTCAGACATTTCACCCCTTTTCTCTGGAAAGAATGTTAAGAATGCTTCTCGGCCTCTCACTGTGGGAGGTGGGGGGGGGGGTGCCTTAGAGCCTTGGCTGTGGCACAATTTGTGTGGGAACAGGGTTGCTGCTCAGAGCTCTGGGCCAAGACAGGAGCAAGGGCCAGTCTATCACTATAGAGGGCCAGACAAAAAGTCCATTCCCATCCAACTCCTGTGGACAAAGCCCAGGCCTCCAGGAGCTGCTGAAGGCTGAAGGGGAGGGGGGGAACTTCCACATCCCAGCCTCCCCTGAGCCTGACTCCAGCAATTCTCTCTACCCAGGGAAAGATAAGACAGATGGGGCTGCCTGTGTGAACCTGATGAATGAGACAGAGGCTGGGGAGGGGCAGCCTGAAGGAGACCTGTTTCCTTGGCCCTGGCTGTGTGGCCTTCTCCTGGGAGCCCCCAGTGCCTCTGCAGGAAGAAGCAAGCAGAGTGTGGTGGCTACATCCTTGAGTGGTCCCTTGAAAAGTGAAACAGGTCCCCCTGGCCCATCCCGTCCTGCTGCCCAGGCAATTCTACTGCAGCTGGGCAGAAGAGAGAGGAATTCCCTGCCAGTCAGAGAGGAGGGATTTTAAGTGAAACACTGATACCCATCACTGCAGGTAGGTGCTGGCCTTAAAGACCTAGATGACCTACCTGGGAGAGGTCCTGAGTACCAAGCTCAGGGGCCACAGAGGCACGGTGGGCGGGGGGGAGAGGGGAGCAGTATGGACCCACAGAGCTAGGAAGTCCAGTATCCTGCTGACTCTTCTCCCAGCCTTCCCTACAAGCTCTTGTACTAGAGTGCTCTGGAATCATTACTGGCTGACTCCCACCTCCCAGCCCACATCTCAGGATGCCCACAGCTCCCACACCATTTTCCCGCCATTTTTAACATACCAGGTTTCTGATGATGTTCTCTAGAGACTGCATAGGTCTCCTGTATCTGTTTGGGTATAAGGACACCCTGTCTAGTATGGGCTATCCCAAAATGCAACAGTGGATTTTGTGGACAGAAAGGATGGAAGAATGAGAAACAGTTTGCCTTCTTCCATCTCCTCTTCTCCCTGGGATGCAGATGGCCTGAAGGTAGAAGCTGTACCCAACATGGATGCTAAGAGAATGGGATGTTTTTCCTATGTTCCTTCCACTTCCTCCTCCTTTCAATCAGCAACCATTAATTTAGCACCTCCTGTATACAAGGCATTATGCTTAATAGAGGCTACAGAGAGATGTGAGTGATGACTATGATGGACACATTTAGTGCTTTCAGGGACTTTTCATTCCAGCAAGGGAGAGATGTATGGATCAAGTATCCACCTAACAATATAAAGTGTGACTTGATAGATACCATAGTAAGACAAAAGAAAGTTCTATAAGGAGTCAGATAAGAAAAAGGAACATTTCTGGCTGAGGGTATTGACTGATTCTTCACTGAAGGACAGGACTATGACAGGCAAAGACAGGAGAGGAGAATAGCCCAGGTGGGAAAAACAACAAAGGTGCAGAGGCAGGGCAGCCAGGCTGTTCTGCAGTGGTTGGTAATTTGCTAGATAGAGGCTTGGGAGTGTGAGAGGAACAAGCTGGCAGGATCTGGCTTCTAGACATAGTGGGAGGGTACATGGGTGTACCTTAGGGTGCATACCCTTCATCTGGCATTAACTGAGTAGGAGAAGGCTGTGAGGCTTTTGAGCAGGAAGTGATTGTCTTAGTTTGTTCCCCTGGTTGCAGGTGAGGAAACCAAGTACCACAGCGGAAAAGTGACTTTCTTTTCTTTCTTTTTTTTAAGAGACAGAGTCTCGCTTTATCGCCCTCAGTTGAGTGCCATAGTGTCACAGCTCACAGCAACCTCCAACTCCTGGGGTTAGGCGATTCTCTTGCCTCAGCCTCCTGAGTAGCTGGGACTACAGGTGCCTGCCACCAATGCCTGGCTATTTTTTTTTTGTTGTTTGGCTGGGACTGGTTTGAACCCATCACCCTTGGTGTATGGGGCCGGCCCCCTACCCACTGAGCCACAGGTGCTGCCCCAAAGTGACTTTCTTAAAGTCATGAAACAAAGAAGGGTAGAGCTTGAATTCATGCTAAGGGCTGAATTCTGGCAAACCAGTCTGGTAGCAGCATTCAGGCTGACAAGAACAGAGGGAAGTGAACTAAAGTGCCTGCTCTCTTCTGTGTCTGCTGGTGCCTGCTGGGGCCTGCAGAGTAGCCACCACAGCTGCAGCTCACGAGTCCATTCTATGCTCCGGGCACTGTGTTGAGTGCTTATTTAATTCTCACAGCAGGCCTATGAAGTAAGTTTCTTAACCCCATTTTACAGATGAGAAAATGAAGGCTCGGATGGCACACCTAGCATATTAAAGTCAGCTATGCACACTCCAGAGTACCCACCCTCTCTTCCTTCATAGACAGTGCAGCCACTTGGTCACTGTCCCTCAACATCCTCTGCCCAGTTGGACAATTGGACTTGCCCCAACAGACATTCAGGGTTACCTCCAACTGTTACCTATTCTTTGCAGGCCTCTCCACCTTCCAGATGCCCAGAGGCTGGCTCTCTGTGGAATAGGCCAGAGAATCAAGGGGACAGATAGATTCTCAATGTAACAAGGGAGGAGTGGAGATAAGCCCATGGAAGCTTTGCTCACCTCAGCCCCATCAGGTGAGAGAGAAGGGCCTTCCCAAGCACACAACATCTCACACACATGCATGTGTGCGCATACCCCCAGCACCCACCCGTGCACACGTGTTCAGACACAATGGCTCAAAGGCCAGGCAGCCAGGCAGCCTACTTTGTACTGCTAACAAGGGGACCGTAATTACAGGAAGGGGCAGCCAGGCAGATAAAAGGATACAAAATTTCAACATCTGTTGCCATAAAGGGATAAGGAGAAGTGAAATGCAAAGTATCAGTTTGGTGTCAGCAGGCAGAGAGCCAATTTCAAAGAGTTCAGGGGGACAGAGGGGACAAGAAAGAAAAAGGAAAGGGGGGAGAAAGAAAGAGAGAAAGAAATTACAGGGTTCCTTAAAGAGGTAAAGAAAAAAGAGAATGAAAAAGCTGTCAGTAATACTTTCAAAGGCGAAGGCAGGTAGTTTAAAGAGGGGCAATTCCATAATCACCCTGACCATGGGCCAGGCCCCCTGCATGGGGTGGGGGCAGGTGGTCAGAAGGCAGCTATGGGTACCCAGCTATTGCCTAAATGTCTAGATACTACTAGTGCCCTCCGAGTGGCCCAGCCTGAGCTCAGGACACTGTTTCCTTTACCAGATGGTCAAAAGGGGCTTCAGGGGCTAGGCACAGTGGCTCATGCCTGTAATCCTAGCACTCTGGGAAGCCAATGTGGGTGGATCACCTGAGCTCACCAGTTTGAGACCAGCCTGAGCCAGAGCAAGACCTTGTCTCTAAAAAATAGCCAGGTGTGGGCAGCGCCTATGGCTCAGTGAGTAGGGCACTGGCCCCATACACTGAAGGTGGTGGGTTCAAACCCAGCCCGGGTCAAAAACTGAAAAAAAAAAAAAAAAATAGCCTGGTGTTCTGGCGGGTGCCTGTAGTCCCAGCTGGTTGGTACAGGGAGGCTGAGGCAAGAGAATTGCTTAAGCCCAAGAGTTTGAGGTTGCAGTGAGCTGTAATCTCACAGCACTCTACCCAGGGCAACAAAGTGAGACTCTGTCGCCAAAAAAAAAAGGGGCTCCAACGGCGGCGCCCGTAGGTAGGGCACCAGCCCCATATACCAAGGGTGGTGGGTTTGAACCCAGCCCTGGCCAAACTACAACAAAAAAATAGCCGGGCGTTGTGGTGGGTGCCTGTAGTCCCAGTTACTCGGGAGGCTAAGGCAAGAGAATCACCTAAACACAAGAGCTGGAGGTTGCTGTGAGCTGTGATGACACAGCACTCTACCAAGGGCGACAAAGTGAGACTCTGTCTCTATTAAAAAAAAAAAAGGGCTCCAGCCAGGTGTCCCTTGCCATTCCAAATGTCATTAGATGCCTAACATTCATATTCTGTGCTCAGTGCAAGGATACAAGGTAAGTTCCGGAGCCATACCTGTGGCTAACCTGTTGGTTTTTATGAGTACTCTAATGAAGTGGTCAGTGGGAAGGGCTATAAGCTCCAGCCACAGGAGGAAGGATCAGAGTCGGCTTCGTGAAGGAGGTAGTATTTATGCTGAAGATTAAGCAGGATTTCATTAGGCACAGATGGAGTATTCCAGGCATGGGTTTGGCTTGAGCTAAGGCACAGAGTGGGGAAAATGTAGGGCACCTGTCAGAATGGGTGAGATGCCTAGCCTGCCTCTGCCTTTGCTTTGAAAGACACGGCTTAGGAGCTGTGAGATGGAAATTGAGGTATAATGGGGAACTGGGGATGACCTGGCCCACAAGGGAAGGGAGAGATAAGGGGATATATGCAGAGGCATAAATATGGTCATATATGTGCAGGGCAGCACAGTGCTTAGCCAAGGACTCTATGGCCTAGGAGGCCACCGGTCTCTAAACTTGGCCCCCTTACAGTACACAAGGTGGCTTAAGGCTATGGCTGGACCCACTGTGACACCTTCAGGTCTAGGATCACAGCCTTTCCACAGCCTCTCCAACAACTAGGTCCCTGAAGTCCACCAAGGGCCTATTGTTCCCCCTCCTCCGGACACTAGTGCTAGATCCAACTCCAATGCCCCTTGGCAGAAAAAGTAAAACTCACAGCAAGGAAAGCCCTGGAGGATAAGGCTGTGATATCAGGTCAGTCAGACCCACATGGGCCTTTCAGTGACTTGGTGAGGGTGTGCTCCACACCGTCAACACTTGGAACCTTCCATGGGCCTAGCCAAGGGCTCTGCTCAAATGCAGAAAACACAAGACGAACCTTGATGCCTTCAGACCCCAGGTCCAGGAGCAGGATGGCTTTGGCAGTTCCTCATGGCTGACAGGACCTTAGGGCCTAGCTTGTCATACTTCAGTGGTTGATCTGTCAAGACAGAGGCCTGTAGCCCCAGCTACTTGGGAGGCCAAGGCAAGAGGATTATTTGAACCCTGGAGTTCAAGACCAGCTTGAGCAATACAGTGAGACCCTAAAAAAAATTAATTTATTTTTAAAAAGGATGGAAGTACATAAGTTCCTGGTACTTGAGAGTTGGGGAATAGGTTCAAAGACCATCTACTATTGGAAGCAGAAATACGCTGGAACCTTGAGGTTGGCTAAAGAATTCCATTTTTCCTATCAAGAGGTTATAAATCCCCTGTCCTTGGGCCTACTCTCACAATGCCCAGCTCCAAGAGAGAGAAAAGCAGAAAGAGAGGAGGGAGAGGGAGATCGCCAAGTTCCTTGACATTTAGGCAATAGCTGGGTACCCAAAGCTGCCTTCTGACCTGCGTGCCCCAGCCAGCAACCCCAATTCCTTTCCCCAGTCTACCCTATAGGGAGAATAGAGTTTGTAGAGGTCCTGATGGAATGAGGGGCTGAGGGAGCCATGGTGACCCTAACAGGGGTCCCCATGCATTGTAAGAACGAGTATAGACTGCCTGAGGATGGTAGCTAAGAGACATACAGATAGTCAGGGTAGTGGCTCCCCTGTGGAACAATAACACCCAAGAGGGGCAGCTATAGCACTGAGAGTATCCCAGCCCCCACTGTCATCCTAAGGGCAGTTCTTGGAGGGGCAAAGCTCAGGGGAAAACTGCCCCTCCTGTACTCCCCCTCCACCCAAGTCACAGCACACACATAAAAGAGAAAATCCAGGCACTCCTCAAGTTTCAGTTGTGACAGGTTAAAAGCAAAGACTCCATCTAGTGTGCACACCGCCCAGCCCGAGTCCTGCCAGCAATGCTGCTCCACCTTGCAGATTGGCCTGTCAGTCAGGCTTTGGTGATATTGAAAGATCAAACTCTTGTCTTGCCTGTTCATTACCTTAATCCTATTTTCTACATGGCTTTATTATCTGCGTGGGCTTCCCTGGGCAAGACCACTCTACAGAGTCATCCTGTCCATCCATTTCCTCCCATGAAAAACTGATGCTTCCACCAGGGTATCTGTCCTCAAACCCTGCATGGCTCAGTCCTCCAAGCTTTTCTGAGAATAAGGTAAATGTTTAAATAAGACCTGGCTCTTCTTAGTGTTGAGGACAGCACCCTGGGGGTAGAGAGAGAAGGCAATGCAAAGACATACCCAAGGCAGCCCTGCCACGAGCATAGAGCCCACAGGCTGGCCAGAGGATGCAGTGGCTGTTTCTTATCTGGCTCCAGTAAGAATCAAGGCAATAGCTGTCATTTGGGTTAATTCTGGTTCCAGTAGTTAGGGTTAGTGAGGGCTAGGGATTTCATAAGAGAATGATAGTCAAAGATTTGATGCCTTAGAACACTATCCTGACCATAAACCGGTGCCCAGGAGTACCCTTCACCAAGGCAACCACAGGCAGAAGAGTCCACTCAATCATTACCCAACCTTCAAGATGAAGCTGGGCCATGGTGATATAACTAGACCACCCCTCAGGTTGTATGCTATCTTGGGCCCAGCTTCAAGTGAGGTGGTAGTGAGTGTGTGCGCCTGTAGTCCCAGCTACTGTAGAGGCTAAGGCAGGAGGATCACTTGAACCTAGGAGTTCAAAATTGCTGTGAGCTAGGTTGATGCCATGGCACTCTAGTCTGGGGCAATACAGTGAAACTGTGTCTCAAAAAAAAAAAAAAAAAAAATGCCTGGGCACTGTGGCTCACACCTGTATCCTAGCACTCTAGGAGGCTGAGGTAGGTAGATCGCTTGAGCTCAGATGTTTGAGACCAATCGCAGAGTGAGACCCTATCTCTACTTAAAATAGAAAAATAAGCTGAGCATTGTGGTGGGTGCCTATAGTCCCAGCCAGTTGGAAGGCTGCAGCATGAGGATCACTTGAGCCCAGGAGTTTGAGGTTGCTATGAATTAGAATGCCACGACACTCTACCCAGGGTGACAGAGTGTGACTCTGTCTCAAAAAAAAAAAAAAAAAAAAGGGAGGGGGGGAGACAAGCTATAGATGGAATAGATATATTAGCAAGATATATATATATATATATATCATATATAAATGACATGTATCATATATATATGACAAAGGACTATATATATATCATATATCGTATATATATATAATATATATTACATATATATATTATATATATATATATATATGACAAAGGACTAATACCTAGAATATACAAAGAACTCTGAAAACTCAATGCTAAAAAAAGGCAAACAGTGCTCCCCTCAGCAGCACATACACCAAAATCGAGAGGATACAGAGATGAGTAGGGTCCTTGAGCAAGGATGGCACACAAATTCATAAAGCATTCCATTAAAGAAAAAAAAAAATCCAATGGGCAAAAGACATGAACAGACATTTTGCCAAAGAGGATGCACATGAAATACATAGCAAATAAACACATGAAAATATATCCAACATCATTAGCTGTTAGGGGAAATTCAAATTCAAACTACAATGAGATGTAACACCTATTAGAATAGCTAAAATAAAAGATAGTGACAATACCAAATGCTGGTGAGGATATGAAGAAATTTTATCTCTCATATATTGCTGGTGGGCATATAAAAATGGTAAAGATAGTCTGAAAAATAGTTTGGTAGGTAAAAAATTAAATATACATCTACCAAACAAACTAGCAATAGTACATGTTAGCATTTATTCCAGAGAAATGAAAACATATCCCCACACAAAAACCTGTGCACAAATGGTCATAACAGTTTTATATGCAAAAGTAAAAAAACTGAAAGCAAATGTCTCTCAATGGAGAAAGGAACTCTGGTACATCTGTACCATGGAATACTCTTCAACAATAAAAAGAAAGAAGCTACTGACATATGCCAATGACTACTGTGGGAAATATGATGAGGTTTTTTTTTTTTCTTTTGGCAGTTTCTGGCTTGGGCTGGGTTTGAACTCTCCACCTCCAGCATATGGGTCTGGTGCCCTACTCCTTTGAGCCATAGGTGCCACCCATGATGAGTTTTTTTAAAAGCCATTCTTGAAAAGTAACATATTGCGGGGCGGCGCCTGTGGCTCAAAGGGGTAGGGCGCCAACCCCATATGCCGGAGGTGGTGGGTTCAAACCCAGCCCCAACCCCCAAAAAAAAAGAAAGAAAGAAAAAGAAAAGTAACATATTGTATGATTCCATTTATGTAACATTTTCAAAATGAAAAAAATCACAGAGGGCTAGGAGCCTGTAGCTCAGTGGCTAGGGTGCCAGCCACATACACCAGAGCTGGTGGGTTCGAATCTAGCCTGGGCCTGCCAAACAACAATGACAACTACAACCAAAAAATAGCTGGGTGTTGTGGCAGGCACCTGTAGGCTGAGGCAAGAGAATTGCTTGAGCCCAAGAGTTGGAGGTTGCTGTGAGCTGTGATGCCCCGGCACTCTACCGAGACAAAGTGAGACTCTTTGTCTCAAAAAAATAAAATAAAATAATCACAGAGATGGAAAACGTATAAGTGGTTGCCAGGAATTAGGGATAAGAATACAAGAGGAGGAGGGTGAGACTACAAAGGGGTGTAAGAAGGATCTTTGTGCCAATGGAACTTGATGGTGTTAGTGCGTACCTGAATTTGCACAGGTGATAAAACTGCACAGAACTAGAGACACATGCACACATACTCACACAAATGAGTGCATTCTAAATAAAGGTCTGTGGATTATACCAATGTCTACCTCCTGGTATTGATATTATACTGTATTATGTAAGATGTTACATGAGTATCTCTCCATCCTATATTTGTAACTTCGAGTAAATCTACAAATATTTCAAAATAAAAAGTTAAAAAACAAAAACAGAATGGCAGATAATCAGATGGGAATATGGCAAGCCTCCCAAAACAGAGAACTGTGACTACAACCTAGTATTTTAACTGTTCTGCAGACCACCTTCAAAATTCCTTTTAGTAAAATCATCTCTGAGAATAGATGGGATTTTATGTAGCCACATAGGCACTCCTCAGAAAAACAATATCATAAATCCAAATTATTACCATAAATTCTACATGAAACTATTTACTTATACATTACTTCAATAGTCTCCTCAAGCTGACCCCAAATGATCTTATGTGAGACGACATCAGGAGGAGGCTGTCGGTGGGTAGTTGGGGCACGGTCCCTCCTCATGGACCATGTGGCCCCCAAGGCCAGTTTTGGCTCATGTAGCTCCTTTTCTTGCCTCCTGCTGTCCCTGTTCCCTCCTCCTTCTGAAGCCATAGTGGTCTCAAGAATCTCTTACCTGTTGAGGTCCCAGATTCTCAGGGGTGAGAAGTGCCCACAACAAGCTGTCCCTGTCACAAAAGAGCTGCCAAACAAAAGGAAATCAGAGTCAGATCTGGCTTGTCAGAACTTGTGGTAGAAATGGCTTACATTTTACAATTAGAAATGGTTGCTTGTTCTTCAGTGGATCATGTGGTTAAGCCAGAATGAGAGAAACAGCCAAGAGCCATTAGAGTTGTGGGAAAACAACTTGGAGCACTGTGAGGGCTGTAGCCTTCCACCAGAGAACCCAAGAGTTCAACAATAGCTGAGCTCTGTTGTTGTGGTCTCTGCCCACCATAAAAACAGATCTCTAAATGTGCAAGTCTGAGCCTAAAGGAAAGCAAGCCTGTTGGGCTTCAATGAGAAGCTGATAGCACAATGCAAAGACACAGAAAAGGTCTTCCAGGACTGGCTGCTGGGGGCTGGAAGATGATGCCCTGGTCAGAAGTGAGGGTAGCTGGTGGAGGGCGGATTATTGAAGGTTTTAAGAGCTGGGGGATAGCTGGTAATGTGGTACTAGCACATGGCTGGTCTAAAGGCACCAAACTGAGAAAAGGAAAACCTGAAAAGTGAGTCAATCCTCTAAATGGGTATATATGCTAGTGATTGGGGGTGGGGAGAATGAAGAATGGGAAAGGCAGGCAGCCACTGCTTCAGATGAGTGAGAGAGAAGTCAGCATCATCTAAGGCCAATGAGAAACACTGCAGGTGAGGGGCAGGCTGAGCACATTTCCCAAAGTGTCTCTTAGAGCCCTGAAACCCTCAACATACACAATCTGCTCAGGTTCATTATGAGTGGAGGCACAAGCTCAGTGTGGGTCAGTGTAATTGGCCAGGTTGACACAGTGCTGGGACCACAGTGCTTGAATCGATGAGCCAGACCATTCATTTGTTAGAGGATTTGGCAGGGTAGAAAAGGAAAGCCTTTAGGAAACCCAGGTTTGAAAACGTAAGGGCAAGAAAGAGAATTGAAAGCAGCTGTGTCACTCAGGAGCCCTGGGGCAGGGATGGACCATGTTCCTATGCATCTTGCATGGGGGGGGGGGGGGGAGGAGACTGGACATACTCATGACATGTTAGCAATGTGGGGGCAACAGCCCATCCACCCTAGGGCTGCCCACTATGGTGGCTCTCTGATCCCAAGTGTATCAGTGGGGAAATAGATTTCTATAGGGAAGGCTCTGGAGAAGCTAGTGGTTTGCCTAAGGGAGTGGTTTTCAACCTGTGGGTCACAACCCACAGGAACTATATCAAAGGGCCATGACATTAGGAAGGTTGAGAATCACTGGCCAAAGGTTAGGAGTTGGCCTGCCAATTGCTGATTGAGGAAATATTAGGGCAGGCATTGACCAAGCCACTGATTTACAATCGCAATTGCAGGGCAGGTATCTACTTCTCAATCCCAGGCTGATAAAAAGAACATAGGAGGCATGCTGGGTCCCCCATGCCTCAAGTAACAGGGACATGCTCCACTATCCCAGCTTCCTCTGGACCTGTGGGATTGCCAGCAGCCACTAAACCACAGAGTGGGAGTGCCAAAACAACCACACCTGCCATGCCCCAAGTAACTCCTAGCCTGGGAATCAGCCACTCCACTGGGCACTACAAAGTGCACTACTAACACTACAAAGTTAGTAGGTGTTGCCCTCACCTTCCTCCCTCAACATTTTTCTCTTTAGAGTAATCCATTAATAATTGGTAAAGCCAATTACCTTGGGTTGGAAACATAATAGCCACTTGGAAATCATTCAAGCAGGCAATTGGACTCTCCAGACTTTTGAGAAGTGGGGGCCAGGTGAAGGGCGCCAGCACAGACACACAGACATCTCTTAAGGAGGCCCACAGCAGGCCTCTGACTAGCCACAGGCCTAAATTAGTGTCAAGGTAAGTCAATAGAGAGAAAAGGGGAAGGAACACAGAACTTTAATTCCTGCCACTCCCACAGCTCTGACCTCCCAGCAGGTGGGATGGGGGATGCAAACACCTTTCCCAGGGACTTCTCTCCCTGCCCATCTACCTCTGGCCCTGATCACATGCCCCCAAGAGGAGCACCCTTGACCTTCCCACCCTATTAAGGGCTTTTTCACTTCCTTGGAGATGACACTCATAAATGTTTCTTTCCAAAAACTGTCCTATTACCTTGCCTAACCACTGGGAAGTGAGGAGGAAGAGAGAGAGGGAAAGTAGAGCATCTTCTTGGCACTTAAGATGCCCTAAAAGTTTAATCAAACTTAACACTCAGTAAAAAGCCATCTGAAGAGTCAAGCAGATTTTAAGCCATTCCCCAAGACTCACATTCAAACCATGGGGACTTCCCAGAACTTTTAGGGATCAGGCTGGCTGCAAACGTAGTCCTGCACACCTCAAACTATTCCCCACCACTTGTGACCATACTTGTTCCTCTGCCACTCCTCAATTCTCATGGTCATTAGGAAGACTGAGCCACAAGCCACAGACAAGCCACATTAAAAGTCAGAAGATTAGGCTCAGCACCTGTAGCTCAGTGGCTAGGGTGCCAGCCACACACATGGGAGCTGACTGGTTCAAACCCAGCCTGAGCCTGCCAAACAATGACAACTACAGCCAAAAAAAAAAAAAAAAAAAAAAAAGCCAGGCGTTGTGGCAGAAGCCTATAGTCCCAGGTACTGGGGAGGCTGAGGCAAGAGAATCGCTTAAGCCCAAGAGTTTGAGGTTGCTGTGAGCTGTGATGCCACAGCTCTATCCAGGGTAATATAGTGAGACTCTTGTTTTAAAAAACAAACAAACAAAAAAATGTCAGAAGATTAAAAAGGGTATGCCCAAGTACAACCTCCTCAAAGTGTATAACAAACAAATGGAGGGGAAAGAAAGGAATTTACTACTCTAGAATACCCAAAATATGCTTGCTTTACATCCCATGAGTTTACAAGATAGAAATGATTAGTCCTATCATATAGAAAGTAAAAATAAAGCAAAGGCCAACCTTCTGTGAATTTCCTCAAAATGCTGCTACTGCACATAGGACCTGCTACTTCCACACTCTGACTCCTCCATCAAGACTCACCAGATAAACTGCTTTGAAAAGAAACTGGTAGGGTTGGATCTGTGCACCACAGACAGCTTCACCACCTCAGTTCTCTAACCTCCATGGAGATGTAGCCCAAACATAAAGCTGTGCCCCATCGCCTGTTCCACGTGCATCAGCCCCCCACATCTTCCACACGGCTCCCTGTGCTGGGTCACATGCTAACTAAGGATGTCAAAGGCTCTAAGCAAACAGCTGGAGAAACACATACAATTACTTCCAGGGCTCCTCCTAAGTGACTACTCAAAGAATTTTCCCCACTAAAGGCCTTTGCTACAACCTCAATTTAGGGTTTGAAAATACTTAAAAAAACTAGCTCCCCTCAGGAAATGAATAAAATTCAAATGGCTTCTGCCCTCAGTCCCATCTCTTCCCTCAGAGGTACCCCAGAGACACGGACATCAAATCTGGGCTGCACAGGCAGAGGCAGGAGCCGGTGGCATAACAGGTTGGTTGGCCATCCTCCTTCAAGTCCCTACCATGCTCATGGGACAAATGGCTTTTTTTGGTTTATCTTCTCATCTTCCATTTGAGATCATGAACTCTCTGGTGGCTCCTTAAGTACTCCAATGCCCAGTGACTGCCCCAGAGGACACAGTTGGTACAAATTTGTGGAACTGAATTAAAAGTGCCTTCCAGAGTGCTCGAGCCAACACTGTTAGGGAACCTAGTTGTGTGGGCTGTGAAATTGGTCTCCATTTGTTTCTTAAAGAAACAAGTCCTGGATCACCAAAGACTCAAACCTGTATGACCATGAAACAGTCACACATTGTTGGGGGAGTAAAGTCCCTCATAAACATCACAACCAGGTAAGAGCCAGAAGTACCAACAGTAAAAATTAATGTCAGCATTCTCTCTGTTTCTCTGTGTGCAAACACACACACTCGTAGAAGTACATACACTGTCTCTTAGCTAGAGGATCTAAATATTATTCTAACTCTTTAAGCTCAACTCTTTTTGAACCAGAAAGCCCTCACCAGAAGCCAGCCTTCGACAATTTATCATTCTGTCACAGACCATCCCCAGATCCTCAGTCTACCTCATTTGCCAGTGGCCCTAGCTCAGGCAAACCTGGCATCACAGAGATCATCAGACCCGTGAAGTTGACACAGGTACCTCACATCAGAGAACGCTGCCAGGAGAATTAGGGTTCTGCACTCAAGTTGAGAAATAGAAAATAATAAGACATAGAAAAGAGGAGAGAAAGGTAAGGGAAATTCATTGGGCATGGACAGGAAGACAGAGTCCTACTGCTTATGCATTAGGTTAGGCCCCTTTAACAACATTAGTAATTTATTGAGCGCTTACTAAGGGCCGGGTGCTGAGGAACTGTTTCAAAAGCATTATCCATCTAATCCTCATAATACAATGCAGTAGATACCACCCTCCCTCAGTTTTCCTCCCAGTCAGGAAACTGAGGCTCAGAGAGGTAATGTAACTTGCTTTAGCTCACATAGGTAGCAACTAGTGATCTAGAATTAGAACCCAGTCAGTCTTGGTTCCAGAGCCTTACTTATTATATGGCCCTTTGCCTCATAAATTCTCGTCTGGCTACATTTCAAGAGTTAGTCTTGTCTTCCCAATACCCAGTATAATGACTGATACATATTGAAAACTCAAATGCTTATTGAACAAATGAATTGACAAATGACTCCACCTGGAAAAAGAAAGAAAAGGCTGAGTGGCTCTGAGGTGGGGCAGCAGAAGTGGCATGCTCAGCAGCTGTGCCCCGTGGCTGGCCTGGAGCCGCCCAGCTGGCTCAGGCCCCAGCAGCCTCTGTGCCTGGGCTGACACACTTTGGCAAGGGAGGCCACCAGAGCTGTCACATCATTCACCAACATGCCCATCAAGTGTATTCAGTTCTCTTCAACCCGCATTGGCATTTTAATTACTGTTGGGTAAACTAATTTGTACAAATGAAGGCCAGGCTGCCTAATAGAATATGCAAGCTCTCTGACCTCTGACAGGCACTGACACAAGATACAAAGGCAGCTGAGGAAGGCTTTTTATCTGAGCCTTATTACTCTCTATTACTCCAATTAGTCAGGCTCCAGTGCTCCTAATTGGAGGAAAAATTGCAATTAAATCAATTTTTGATGGGCTGCAAGTGGGCTCCCGAACCGCCCTGCTTGTGAAACACTGATATTATAGCAACAAAGGTCACAGGCCTCATCAGCACCTGGGCCACCCCCCAATCCCCCGATTTCCCTTGCCCTCCTCCTTAAATACCTTAAGGAAACCCCTGCCCCTCCATTGGCTCGACCAGCAAGGGTGGGAAGGAGGGAGTCATTAGAACATGTCAGGTCTCATTGCTGCTGCCGCCATCTGCTAACCTCCACCACTGACATCATTACAGCGGTAAGTCCCAAAGCATGAATACAGTGCGAAGGTCACACAAACTCACTCGGTAAGGGGAAGCCTGGAGCAGAGCTACAGTGACAGCACTGTGAGGGAGGGACTAGTGGAGTGGGAGCAGGAGGTCAACAGAAGTCAGGAAGGGGAAGGGTACAGGAAGGGGGTAGATGAAAGTGTGAGACAGCCAGTTCCTAAGATCCAGCCAACAGAGCACCCTGGTCACCAAAGGGGTAGGGAAATAGATGTGTCTGGGAAGGAGGAAAAAAAGAAGCAAATCTTATTCTTTCTCCAGCAAACATCCATTTTATAGCTGGGGAAGCATCCACCTGAATGCTGTACCCAGAACTAGAAGGCTGCTTGGGTCACATCTGTGATAACAGGGGCCTACCATCCCAGTGACTGTATTGTGTAGTCAGGGGTGGGGGTAAGGGGGTGGTCTAAAAGACTAAAACTGTAAGACCAGACAGGGAAAGGTAAATACAACATTCTTCATCAAACTGAAGGCTAATAAGATCAAGAGGTTTATCTGAATGAAGTTTGGCTAAATTTAAGGCAAAAAAGTTCCATTTCACATAGTAGCTGGCACACTATTACCTCATAGAGATGGTGTGGATAGAAAATATAAATTCAAAACTTTAACTTCATGGATGACTGAGCCACAATGGATTAAAAGGTAAAGGACCATATGCCTTGCCTTCAAGGGATCAAGACCAAAACATGTTTATTTGTTTTGAGACAGAGTCTCAAGCTGTTGCCCTGGACAGAGTGCCGTGGTGTCATAGCTCACAGCAACCTCCATCTTGGGCTCAAGTGATCCTCTTGCCTCCGTTTTTCTATTTTTAGTAGAGATGGGGTACCACTTTTGCTCAGGCTGGTCTCAAACTTGTGAGCTCAAACAATGTACCTGCTTCAGCCTCCCAGAGTGCTAGGATTATAGGCTTGAGCGACTGCCCCCAGCCAAGAGCAAAACATGTTAACTGGAATACTAAACAGTCATTTAAAATGATGTTCCCAAAGAACACAGGCAAGATGTTTATGATATACTATTATAAGACAAAAAGTCAGGGTACAAATAGCAGTATTGCAACTATTTTTTAAAAAGCCTATGCATAAAAAGTGGAAGAAAACATACTAAAAGACAAAACAGATACAAGCAACTGTTCTATCTGCTTCTGAAAGAATGTAATGGCCATATGTTCCAATGCTAAGGGAAAGACTGGCTCAGACTTCTGAGAAATGATAATATAGCATTCATGAAATTAGGTACCCAACATGAAGCATGAAAAAAGATGAGCTATACATGATCATTATTTACAGACAATATGATTATTTACCTAGAAAATCCAGAAAATTCAACTAAAAAACTATTCCGACTAAATACCAGGTTTGGATGAGGTAGCTGGTGTGCTGCATACCGTAAGAGAAAGAAGTACAGGTGCAGACTCGACTCTGCCACTTCATAATCATGTGATCTTGGGTGAAGTTACTTAACCTTTCTAAAGTCCAGCTTCTTCATATGTAAAGAGGAAATAATAATAGTATCTAGGCATAGGTTTGTTGTAAAAATCATATGGGATAAGATGTTTAGAAAAGTGTATGGTTAACCATGGAGGTTGGCTATTATTATTTTGATATATAATAACTAGCTATTATATTATATTCAATATATATTAGCTATTATCATATTCAATAACCAGTGGAAAATATAACTTAAAATCCACTCACATAAATTTATTTATTTGTGTTTGAGGCAGAATCCCACTCTGCTGCCCTGGGTAGAGTGCTGTGACATCATCATAGCTCATAGCAACCTCAAACTCTTGGGCTCCAGTGATCTAGCACCTGGCTAGTTTTTCTATTTTAAGTAGAGATGGGGTCTCACTCATGATCAGGTTGGTTTTAAACTCCTGAGCTCAAGCAATCCTTCCACTTTGGTCTTCCATAGCACAAAAATAATTTAAAAACTATAAAATATCTAAGAATAAACCTAACAAACAAACAAGCAAAAAAAAAAAAAAAAACGAGAAAACAAACAGAAAAAAACTCAACAAAGATCTATATGAAGAAATTATAAAACTTTATGGAAGGACATAGAATTATTGACTATATCATTTTCCTGGATAAAGCCTTAAGAATATAAAATGGGGCTGGGCACAGTGGCTCATGCCTATAATCCTTTCACTCTGGAAGCTGAGGTGGGTGGCTTGCTTGAGCTCAGTAGTTTGAGACTAGCCTGAACAAGAGCAAGACCCCATCTTTATTAAAGATAGAAAACATTATCCAGGTATGGTGGTACGTGCCTGCAGTCACAGCTACCCAGGAGTCTAAAGAAAGAGAATGACTTGATGGCACCCGTTGCTCAGTGATTAGGGTGCCAGCCACATGCACAGGGACTGGTGGATTCAAACCCAGCCCAGGACTGCTAAACAACGACAACAGCAACAAAAAAATATCTAGGCATTGTGGCAGACACCTGTAGTCCCAGCTACTTGGGAGGCTGAGGCAAGAGAATCGCTTAAACCTCATGAGTTTGAGGTTGCTGTGAGCTGTGACGCCATAGCACTCTACTGAGGGTGACAAAGTGAGACTCTGTCCAAAAAAAACCAGAAGATGACTTGAACCCAAGAGTTTGAGGTTGCTGTGAACTATGATGATGCTGCCACACTCTACCCAGTGAGACAACATGAGACTCTTGTCTCAAAAAAAAAAAAAAAAAGGAACATAAAACTGTCAATTCTTCCCTAATCTATTAATATAAATACAATATAGTCCCATCTAAATAAGACTTTTTTTTTTTTTTTTTTTTTTTTAAACAGAGCCTCAAGCTGTCACCCTGGGTAGAGTGCCATGGCATCATGGCTCACAACAACCTCCAACTCCTAGGCTCAAGCGATTCTCCTGCCTCTGCCTCCCAAGTAGCTGGGACTATAGGCGCCTGCCACAATGCCCAGCTATTTTTTGGTTGCAGCCGTCATTGTTGTTTGGTGGGCCTGGGCTGGATTTGAACCTGCCAGCTCAGGTGTATGTGGCTCGTGCCTTAGCTACTTGAGCCACAGGCGCCAAGCCTAAACAAGATTTTTTATTCAATTGATTCTAAAATTTATCTGAGGGGAAATCCACAGTAATAACCCAGGAATATCTGGAAAAAAAATAACAAGAAAGAAGTTGCTTTGCCAGATCAAAATATACTATACAATTGAAGTATAATATTCATTCTACAACAAATAGATCAATGGATCAGAATGAATCAGAATAAAGAATCCAAAGCCACACCTATCTATTTGTAGAAAATCAGTAGATCCTAAGCATGGCCTTTAAAGAGAGTATAGAATAAACTAATTGATAAATGGTATAGAGACCATTGGATACATGTCTGGAAATAAAATAAAATTTGAGTCTTGCCTCCCAGAAAACATCAATTCGAGGTAGATGAAGAACACAAACTTTTTTTTTTTTTTTAAGAGATGTAGTCTTCAGTGTCTTGTTGGATCATCCAGGATGGAGTACGCTGGCGCAATCATTGTTCACTGTAGCCTAAAACTGGGCTACAGTGCTCTTAGAGCCTCTGATCCTTGAGCATCCAGAGTAGCTGAGACTAAACATATGTGTCACTACACCCAGCATTTTTTTTTTTTAAATAGTCACACTGTCACCCCAGGTAGACTAGAGGGCAGTGGCATCATCATAGCTTACTGCAACCCCAAACTCCTGCACTCAATAAACCCCCTGCTTCAGCCTCTTGAGTAGAGCGGACTACAGACATGCATGACCACACCTAGCTAATTTTTCTTTTTTTAGTAAAGATGGGGTTTCCCTTTTGCTCAGGCTGATCTCAAACTCTTAACCTCAAGCAATCTTCCTGCCTCAGCCTCCCAGAGGACTAGGATTACAGGCATGAGCCACTGTGCCCAGCCCTAAATTTTTAAAACCACGTGGAAAACCACAAAAGTGTAAGAATACAAGACAATATTTTATAATCTTATAAAGACATTCTTATGACAAACACAAAATTCTGAAGCTATTAAGTGTAAAGATGACAGATGTAAACTACAAATAACAAAAACTTCTATACAACAGAAGACATCATAAACAAGCTGAAAGGAATTATCATATATAGTCAAAAGATTAGCATTCAGAGAGATCACCCAAAGAAGTAATTTATAGAAAAAATAAACCTGGCCAAGAAAACATACAAAATAACATTAAATCTCTAGTAAGCAAAGAATCGCAAATTAGAAAAACAACAAAAATACTTACAAACACACAGTATGTACTATGTGCCAGGTGTTGTTCTGGAAAGTTTACATAGATTAGTTCATTTAACCCTCAAAAAATTCCTATGTATTTGCTAATATTTTCCTAGTTATAATAATAATAATACTGTGACTACATTTTAAAAGTATTACTATCTTTTAGAGTACATAATGAGATATTTATGGATAAAATTATTTGTCTGTTATTTGCTTCAAAATAATTTGGGAAGAAAAAGTGTGTGGGTAATATTGATGAAGCAAGATTATACAAGAGTTGGTAATTATTCTACTCCTGTATGTTTTGAAACTTTCCACAATAAAAAACTTTTGAAAAAGTTTTTATGAGAGATATACTCTCATAAAAGTATATATACTCTACTTAAAAGTTTCCATGAGATATATACTACCAATATTATCCCCCTTTTATAGGTGAGGAAATTGAGGACTAAAGAGATTAAGAAACTCAACAAGGACCTCAGCCAGGCTGGCTACAAAGTCAATCTCTTATCACTATTCTATACATACTCCCCAAATTAGATATTTTTTACCCCTCCTGTGGCAAAATTGTTCAAAAAACTGATACTACTCAATACTGGCAAATATAAGGAGGAAATAGGTAGTTGTACACACTGTGGGTATATAATCTGATACAGTCCAACTGGAGGGCAATTTGGCAGAATCTAAAAACTTTTAAGTACACTTTTCCCTTGATCCAGCAATCCCTAAGTATCTTTCCTAGAAAAATACCTTGACCATATGTACAATGGGCAAGAACAAAGATATTTCCCAAAGGGCTGTTTATAACAGCAAGATACAAGAAATAACCTAAGTGTTCATCACTGGAAGAGTGGTTACAAACCATATTACTGTGAACTAGAATGCAGCAGTTAAAAAGAATGCAGTAGAGCTAGGTGCTCTGACACAATAGGACTTTGACTGACACAGAGAGATAAAGAATTCAAGTTGTAGAACAAATGTATAATGTGAGCCTAAAACAAAGCAAATCATATATTTGTATATAGGTGAATTTATATGATGCCTGCTATTGGCTTCTAATGAAAAGATCTGACCGACACATATTAGATTTCCTAAAGGAAAAGGAGTAGATGGGGGTGGGTAACTAAGGGGATTTTTTAATTTTATATTCTACATATTTCAAATGATTTGAAATTTTTACAATTAGAACATATTTATATATTTCTTTTTTTTTTTTTTTTTTTTGAGACAGAGTCTTACTTTGTCACCCTTGGTAGAGTGTCAGGGCTTCATAGCTTGCAGCAACCTCAAACTCTTGAGCTTAAGCGATTCTCTTGCTTCAGCCTCCCAAGTAGCTGGGACTACAAGCACCCACCACAACACTTGGCTATTTTTAGAGACGAGGTCTCCCTCTGGCTCAGGCTGGTCTTGAACTCCTAAGCTCAGGCAATCCACCCACCTTGGCCTCCCAGAGTACTAGGATTACAGGTGTGAACCACCATGCCTGGCTCCTATACATTTCTTAGCTTTAAAAAAAAACAAAAGTGCGGGCTCAGAGCCTGTAGCTCAAGTGGCTAAGGCACTAGCCACATACACCAGAGCTGGTGGGTTCGAATCCAGACCGGGCCTGCCAAACAATGACAACTACAACCAAAAAATAACCAGGCATTGTGTCAGTTCCTGTAGTCCCAGCTACTTGGGAAGCTGAGGCAAGAGAATCGCTTAAGCCCAGGAATTGGAGGTTGCTGTGAGCTGTGATGCCACGACACTCTACCCAGGGTAACAGCTTGAGGCTCTGTCTCAAAAAAAAAAAAAAAAAAATTGCTGGGAGGCTGAGGCAGGTGGATTGCTTGAGTTCAGGAGTTCTAGACCAGCCTGAATAATAGCGAGACCCCATCCCTACTATAAATAGAAAAACTAGCTGGGCAATTGTGGTCAGCTATTATAGTCCCAGCTACTCAGGAGGCTGAGGCAGGAGGATCACTTGAGCCCAGGAGTTTGAGGTTGCTGTGAGCTGTGACATCACATCACTTTAACCTGGGCCAACAGAGTTCTCTGTCTCAAAAAAAAAAAAAAAATTTTTTTTCAAAAAAAATAAAAAAATTAAAAAAGCAAAATTGAAATTGGGAAACTAAAAAGAAGATAGAAGTAAAATTATTCTTTTTAAAGTTACCTAAAAGATGGCTTGCATATTGGTAGCACAGTGAATTTTTTATCTTTAATTTTTTAGAGATAAGGTGTTGCTCTGTCACCCAGGCTGGAATACAATGATGCAACCTTAGCTCACTGTAACTTCAAATTTCTGGGCTGAAGTAATCCTCCCACTTTAGCATCCCCAGTAGCTGGGACTACAGGCATGAGCAACCATACCTAGCTGACTTTTTTTTATTTTGGTAGAGATGAGGTTTTGATATGTTGCTCTCAACTCCTGGATCAGCTTCCCAAAGCACTAGGATTACAGGCATAAGTCTTCACGCCCAGCCACAGGACACTGAATTATATGCAATTCTGAGAATCAGACAGACCACTAGTCTCTTGGTTCTGTCCTGGACCCAAGAAGATTGTTCACCTAGATAGCTTCTTAGTGGTGAAGACCTGGGAAGAGTTTTCTGTGAGTACCCTGACAGTGCTTTTCCCCCTAAATGTCTGCTTCATAATCACTCTCTCTGTAAAGAGGTAAACCAGGGCTTCTTCAAGCAGGTAATCTTCAGAACTCCCACTGTGAGCCCATCAAAGGCTGAGAGACCAAGCTTACCCCACAATAGTGCCCTATACATACTGTTACTCAAATGATTGTTGCCACTATGGCTAGCTAAGCCTGAAGCACAAAATACATTTCTGATTTCAAAATACATCTTTTTCTCTTAGGCAGGCCTATTTTGGCATCATGACAGTGGTCAGCCCAATGCCTGAGCCACAAGGGTGCTGATATTTTCATCAGGGCATGGGTGGGTCATATGGGCTGGTAATTACTAGAAAAGGCTAAGGCCGGACAAGCTCTCATGTTCTTTCTGATGAACATAAAGAATATAAATGGCTAGCCTGTGAACAGAGGCCTGGGATAGGCAGATGATAAGAACCATTAGTGTCAACTGTGGTCAACAAACAAAGAGGAGAGTGAGGCTTAACTGGAGAGCTACAAAGATAAGCCAGATACAAACTCAACAAGTTTACTTTAAATTTGATTCTGTCTAGGTATGATCATACATGATCCCAGCACTTTATGAGACAAAGTGGGAAAAATCACTTGAGACCAGGGGTTGGAGACCAGCCTGGGCAACAAAGTGGGACCTCATTCTATAAAAAAGAGTAGGTCCTAGCTACTCAGGAGGCTGAACCAGGGGGACTGCTTGAGCCCACAACTTTGGGGTTACAATGAGCTACGACTATACTCCAGCCTAGATAATAGAACGGAGCCCCTATCTTAAAAGAACAAACAAACAAACAAAATACCTATATTAACAAACCTTAAAAGGATCTTGAAACTTAGCCTTAATCCAGATTTGGTTAAGAACATTTAGTGTTCATAGGCCAGCAGAGAAGAGGACAGGTCACAGAGAAATCTGTGTGACCTATGATCCCAAGACCCTACATTCCTGACCCACTATAACATTTAGGCCCAGAGCCAATGGAGTTCACTAGAGATTGGCTGGTTCTTATCTGCACTCTCAATGTTCATAAACAAGAACCTAGAATAGTCATCTTCCTATGACAGCATAAAAGCACAATGAAGAGCTTTTAGAAAAAAGTTTTTTGAGGGTGGCGCCTGTGGCTCAGTGGGTAGGGCGCCAACCCCATATACCGAGGGTGGCGGGTTCAAACATAGCCCCAGCCAAACTGCAACAAAAAAATAGCCAGGTGTTGTGGCGGGTGTTTGTAGTCCCAGCTACTCAGGAGGCTGAGGCAAGAGAATCACCTAAGCCCAGGAGTTAGAGGTTGCTGTGAGCTGTGTGACACCAGGGCACTCTACCGAGGATGACAGAGCAAGACTCTTGTCTTTATGAAAAAAAAAATTAAAAAAAAAAAAGTTTTCTTGGAGGAAACAAAGAACAACAAAGTCCATTCACACTATCCCCCACATGATTCCAAGGCCTCATTACTATGATAGGGCCTAAAATAAGAAGGGCCTTGATCACCAACCAATGGAAAGAAGTGTCATAGTAACATTCAGCAAAAGGGAGGCAGAAGGGTGAGTGTCAACCTATGGATTCATTCCTACCATCTGCATCCTTGAACCACTTCCTTTCATCAAGATAGAGGTAGTGGGAAAGAAGGTAAAGCTCTACACCAGTGGTTCTCAACCTTCCCAATGCCATGACCCTTTAATACAGTTCCTCATGTTGTGGTGACCCCCAACCATAAATTATTTTCGTTGCTACTTCATAACTATAATTTTCCTACTGTAATCGTAATGTAAATATCTGATATGTAGGATGTATTTTCATTGTTACCAAGGGGTCGCAACCAACAGGTTGAGAACTGCTGCTCTACACTCTTTCACCTCTAATCTGATTGCTGTGGCATGTTCCACCAGTACCCTAAAGGCTATGGGTTAGGGCAAGGGCAGCACAGGAGAAGGAAGGAGGTGTCATGGAGGTTGATAAGCCAACAAGACTTGTTATGCATTATAAATTAAATACAATAAAGCTATGGAAGAAGGATCCATGCCAATAAGACCTGGCAAGTAAAGTCTATTCCTCAAGAAAGGAATGCTCCATTGGTAGAGGAGTGCCAGCAATAAACCTTGGCATATGCGTCAACTCCTTCTTTATGATAGGAGACAACAAGGTCCCCAAAGTCTTCACACTGGCCACATACGATGAGGCTTACATTACTGAAGGAAGTAGAAAACTCATAAAGCTAGAAATAGTAGCAGATGTCTTTTTCTGCAAGATCGCTATTATAGGGCTTTTCAGAGTGGTGCCTGTGGCTCAAAGGGATAGGGCGCCAGTCCCATATGCTGGAGGTGGTGGGTTCAAACCCAGCCTCAACCAAAAACCACACACACAAAAAAAAATAGGGCTTTTCAGGAAGGCAAAGTTCTGAGGAGCTTTCTTATGTCCAAATTAGTTAGCAGCACCAGGAAACTTGACCTTGAACTTTGTTTCTCCTGAAGATTCCCTGCCCTCTTGACAATGGTACTAAAGAGGGAGAAAGTAGACGTCCTTATCTTCCACACAAATATGTAAACTGTGTTTTTGCAGTCTAATTCCAAACCATGCAGCATGCTAGTCATTTTCCTGTGGAGGAGGCCTGGACAGGTCAGGCCTTTGCCATTCTAGGACTTGGCTTCAGTCTCTCTATGCTCCTCTGGTAGGATGCTAGGCCACTGGTTATTCATCCAACCTCAGGTCTGCAGCCAAGTTCTTTCCCCTGTGCATGCTACATCCTAGGAAAATGGTAAGTTTTTCTAAGGACACCATCAACACCTTACAAAGGAAGAATCGCTAATCAGCTGACCAGTAATGAAATGAGGAGGAGGACATCTAAGGCTGTCATGCAACAGTTCCTTCTAGACTCTTTTTTTTTTTTTTTTTGAGACTGAGTCTCAAGCTGTCACCCTGGGTAAAGTGCTATGGCATCACAGCTCACAGCAACCTAAAACTCTTGGGCTTAAGTGATTCTCTTGCCTCAGCCTCCCAAGTAGATGGGACTACAGGTGCCTGCTGCAACGCTTTAGCAGACCCAGGCTGGGTTCGAACCTGCCACCCTAGGTGTATGTGGCCGGCGCCCTTGCCGACTGAGCTATGGGCACCGCCCCTTCTAAACTCTTAATTCTGTTTGAGGGTTGGCAGCCAACGTCTCTGAGCTCAGTCACCATTCACATGGACACTTTGAGAACCGATATCTTGGAGTAATTTGATTTTTATAAAAACAGTAGACACCTATTCTTCTGTCTGCCCTTCACTCTCCTCTCATACACGTGATTCCTCGGAGATCTGCCATGATCTTATATGATTCTCTCTCCTTAGCTACATTACTTAATCAAAGGGTGGTCAGCTGAGTCAAGCTGGGGCAGTGAGTCTCTACCTTGGGATTTTTGGAAGCCAGTCACTCCCTACGACCTAAGCAATGAGTTATCAAACTCAGGAGCTCTTGGTAGCCTTGTTGGAATAAGCTGGTCAGCGGGGAGAAAAAAAAGAACTAAGATCAGGAAGAAACAGAAATGAGCAACCCTGAGGTCCTGGCAGCACTGTGGCCTCTAAGTCCAGCTATTCCTGAGGCCTACTGTATTTGAATTCTTCTTTAGGCTTAGTTGTTCAGCTTTTCACTTGAGTCAAGTATTCAAAGTTTTTTTTATGCTAATTTAAATTTGGTTTCTGTCACTTACAACCAATTTGTCCAGAATAACCTAGAGCCTCTCTTCAGTGGCTGCTAGGTTTTCATCCAACTGAATGTCCTGAGACCCAACTGAAGCCCCAATACCTACTAGACACTTTGAGGCCTCACTGAGAACAAAATACTTCAACCACAAAATCAATAGCTGGTGGATCTGCTAGGAGAGCAGATGAAACAGAGCAGCACAGGCTGGCCTAGAACTTCAGAAAGGAAATGCGGCCAGAAAACAGTGCCAGGAAAAATCTTCCCTTCGGTTCCTAGTAGGAGGTGGGGAGATGGTCTGGACAACAGCAGATAACAAAGATGCTGTTTGACAGATGAGAGTATAGTTTGCAAGAGACAAAGCCCTGATCTTCAGAGATTTGGCCTTTGAAATCTCTTTTTATGGAATGAGGAGACTGAAAGTTCTACTGGAACCCATAAGGCTCATTCTGATGGGATGGAGTTTGATCTACTCTCAGATCCTTGTACTTTCAACAACTCCAGTGCCAGGCTTCTAAAAGATAGATATTAATAGTTTAAAGATACTTTCCAGTATTCATCTAATTTGAATTAAAAACATGCACAAATAATTAAGATACTGATAGAAAACATAAGCGTTAATTTTAACTATTTTCTCTTTGTGCATGTTTGAAATTTTTCAGTATTAAAAGTTTAAACACACATACACACACATAAAACCAAGTGACAGTGATCTTTCTTTGTAACCCCAAGCAACTCCTTTGTTACCATTTATATTATCTCTTCCCCACCCCAACCTGGTACAAATGGCCCCCAAAGCCAGGAAAAATAAATCTGACTACAGGAGGAAACTCAAATATTCTACTTCCGAATTCCTCTGAGTGACATGCACACGCACATACCCAAAATTGAAGAGGAACCAAGCTGAAAACTCACACAAAGCACATAAGATTTTGTTTCTCATACCCGAGAAGGGTGAGGTCTAGAAGAACAGGTCTTCTCAAGGAGACCACAAGGATACACATGCAGGGTCCTCTCCAAGGTGACTCAGATCTTGGGAATTTGTAAACTTAACTTCCTGAAACTTGGAAATTTCCAAGTTCTGTGAAATCCTGTAGTTCTGTAGGAGCGGGAATAGACTTTCCCGCTTGATTCAAACTGGCCAATGAGAAGGGTACCTGTGGGGTGGAACTTTTTGACTGTCAATAAAAAGGGAAAGACCAAGGCAGCCGGGGAGCGCTGCCATTTGGAATTCTATGCCATAAGCTCCTGGCTGGTGAATAAAGTCCTTCCTCTTATTGAAAAAAAAAAAGATTTTGTTTCTCTTAAAAAACAAAAACCAGGCTCGGCGCCTGTGGCTCAAGCAGCTAAGACGCCAGCCACATACACCTGAGCTGGCAGGTTCAAATCCAGCCTGGGCCCGCCAAACAACAATGACAGCTGCAACCAAAAAATAGCCAGGTGTTGTGGCAGGCACCTGCAGTCCCAGCTACTTGGGAGGTGGAAGTAGGAAAATCGCTTGAGGCCAGAAGTTGGAGGTTGCTGTGAGCTGTGATACTACAGAACTCTACCCAGGGTGACAGCTTGAGGCTCTGTCTCAATAAATAAATAAATAAATAAATAAATAAATAAATAAATAAATAAATAGATAAATAAATAAATAAATAAATAAAACAAAGCATATACTTAAAGCAGTCCCACAAAACCTTCTTACTCTCTTTTTTTAAACAAACCTAGCTCCAGATCAGAAAGAGATTTGAAGTCTAAGTCAGAAATTAGGTATGAGGAAATCAAAGCCTATTCATGGTATATGAAAATAATAAACAATATATTACTATCTAGTACATACACAAACATGTGTATGTGTTTAGGTATATGTATCTATGAATATATATACAGTAAAAAACTGAAGCAAAACATGACAAGTATCTGAGGCTCAGATTCCTCCAAAAACCCAGCCCCTCACAGGTCACCACCATGTGGAGCCTGCCACAGTGAGCTGCACCTTCTCATTCCACTCAGCTACACCACCCCTCCAAGATGCCCAAATTCCGGGTTGGCACCCGTTGCTCAGTGGTTAAGATGCTGACCGCATACACCAGGGTTGGCGGGTTCAAACATGACCTAAACCTCCTAAACAACAATGACAACCACACACACACAAAAATAGCCAGATGTTGTAGAGGGTGCCTGTAGTACCAGCTACTTGGGAGGCTGAGGCAAGAGAATCACTTAACCCCATGAGTTTGAGGTTGCTGTGAGCTGTGATGTCACAGCACTCTACCGAGGGTGACACAGTGAGATTCTGTCTCAAGAAAAAAAAAAAAAAAAAGATGCCCAAATTCCAACCAACCCTTGGTCTCTATAAAACCTTCCCTCCACACTCCTGCTCAGGACTTTGTCAACAACCCTTACCTCCCTATTACCAGCCTGTAGGCACCAAATTCTACCTCCTAAGGCCCCTTGGTAGACAAACAACTTGGCATATTTGCTTTCTGGGAAAAGTCTACCCCTTGATGTTTAATTTCACCTCTTTGGAACATTGGTATAAAAGCCAAACACAGCATGAGCCACAGGGAAGCATGGGGACCAGGGCAGTGCCTGACTCAATGCCATGCCCACCATTAGTGCCATCAGGCCCTCCTCTAAAGTGCCAAGATGTAGGGCAGGATAGGGTGTGGTGCTTTACATTACCTGTGATCTGTGGGGACACGGGTCTATGCATACATGTACATTACCTATTAGAGACTGCTGATATATAAGTCAACCTTCCTCCCTGCCATCCTCCCCCGATAATATAAAATCAGATCTTTCCAAGTTGTGCTTCTCCTCAGAAAGTCTCCATACCTCACCCCAACCAAGCAACAATTAGAGCAAGACAATACAGATTAGCATGTCTACCCCTTATACCCTGCAAACCATTCCTAGCCCAGGACCAGTAGGTGGTTGCTGGCTATTCAGCCCTCAGTTACCTACTGTCTGAGGCAGAAAGCTATGCTGTGGCTCTACTCCCAGGTGCTGGAATTTGGCTTTTGGGAGGAGAGAGTATATGAGCCCAGTCACAGCCTTGGGAAGAGGTGCATGCCCAGGTGGGCTGTCTTAAGCCTTGCCATCCTTTTCTGAGGACAATATGCCCACACGCAGGTGCGTGCACATACACACACAGAGCCTTATATTTGTTTCCTTTGGTAAGGGGGCATGAAGGATGCCCCACCTAGATACATGCACTGCATAATGTTTCTATTTGTGCTGAGAAGCAGACAGCAGTTCATGGACACACTTATGTCCCACACAAGCAAGGTACACACATAGCCCGTGGCACACTGTGCCAATGGGGTCTCCTCACTCAACCCTACTGGGCAGTTGTGCTTTTGCACCAGCCCAGGTGTTAAGACCCTGTGATTTTCTCCCCCTCTGGCCTGTATCCATCCCTCCCACTGCCCTCCCATGGTAAGTACTTTCAGGCCACACAATGAGTGGAAGGAGAAACACTTCTATTGAGGAAGGCGTTTTGTTGTTTCATCCCTAAGGGGGGTGGGGGGGGTGTAGTAGCGAAGTGGGGGTATGTGCAAATTTCTAATAAGCAGTTTTTCTCCTCAAAGCTAAAATGATTTTAATTGCTTAGTGGGAACAGTTTATTGTGGGGGTCTCTGTCCTCCCCCCCAAGCCTAATTGACTTATTGAAGTTTAACAGGGGCTTTCACCTGGATAGACCACAATTAATCCCCCATCCCACATTTGTACCTGGGCTCTCCCCACAGGAAGCCTTTGTTCCCCCTAAATACAGCAGTGACACAAATGTCCCCAGCAGCAGGGGAACACAGGGAAGTGGTAATTTTCAGCCCAACTGCAATTAGCTGAGAGCTTTTCAGCGTTCCCAGTGAATGGTGAGGAAACTCTGGCATGTGGGAATGGTGAGCTGGGCTACTCTGTGCAAGCCAAACAAAAGAGGCCTCTGAATTGGGCCCTGCAGTAAACCAGACCAGGGCCAGTGGGCACAGCTGGGACTGTGGCCTGTACAAGAGAAGAAGGTGCTATCGTCTATCACCTATGTTGTCATTCTCCCAATCTGTGTCTTCCAGTCAGAGTCTGTACCCCAAATAGCTTTTTTGGGAGATGGAGGCACTCAAGATAGTTGATCTGTACTTAGTACCACAGCCCTGAATTTCTGAAGAAAAGAACAAGGAAAGGACAGTGGATTGAGCTTGAGCCAGTGTGGGACAAAGGAGGTGGCTATATGGCAAAGTGACTACAGTGCTGTATCCGCTCAGCTTTCCGCAGAGGGCCTAGGGCTGGAGCTCACATCATGTTTTGAGCCTCCAGGGATACCCCAGAATCAGGAATCCTAGGAGAATCTCTAATAGATTCTGTGACACTTAACCCTACTTGTTGCCAGTCCTATTGCCTAAAGAGTACTTTTCTTAGAAGTGGTTTCAATACTTGGGAGGCACAGGGCGGGAGCAGCAAGTGGCTTATCTGGGGTCAGTGCCAAGGTGTGCAAAGGCTGGCATGTGACTTCAGCAGCAGAAGTAATTGGAGAGCCAGTAGCAAGCACGCTTACTGGATTCTTCTCACAACCAGCTGTAGAAGCTCCCTTATCTTGGAGAAAAGGACAGTGGATTGAGCCTAAGCCAGTATGGGACAAAGGAGGTGGCTATATGGTCTCTCTGACCTTGGAGAGAGAAGCAGTTTTTGGAAAAATACAAAAATGAAAAACAAAACATAAGAGCTATTTGACAAATGAGTTATTTGAGAAAGAACGAAGACTTGAGATAATTGTCAGGTGAAGACACCCAGAACCCAGATTATGGCAAGTCCCAAGTCAAGCAGGACTGTGGTACTCTAGAGGATACAGGGTTGGGGCCGGGCAGGAATGCATTTAGTGACAGCTCAGTTACTCACAAGCTACCTAACATTGGACAAGCCTACAACCTCCTGGTACCTCAAATTTCTTATCTTTAAAATGGGAAAAAAGCCAACAATCCCATACATCAATGAGGAAAAGAGATGAACAGAACCTTCTCTAAAGAAGACAGACAATGGCTAGCAAACATGAAAAAATGCTCATCATCCTTAATTATTAGAGAAATGCAAGTTAAAACCACCCTGAGACATCATCTAATCCCTGAGAGAATGGCCCATGTTACAAAATCTCAAAACTGCAGATGCTGGTGCAGAATGTGGAGAGAAAGGAATACCTTTCCACTGCTAGTGGGACTGCAAACTAATACAACTTTTTTGGAAGAAAGTATGGAGAAACTTCAAAGAACTCAACCTAGACCTCCCATTTGATCCTGCTATCCCATTACTGGGCATCTATCCAGAAGGGAAAAACACCCTTTATTATAAAGATACTTGTACCAGACTGTTTATTGCAGCTCAATTTACAAATGCTAAAATGTGGAAACAGCCTAAATGCCCCTCAACCCAGGAATGAACTGGCAAGCTGTGGTATATGTATACCATGGAATACTACTCAGCCATTAAAAAATGGAGATTTTGTAGCATTTGTATTGACCTAGATGAAGGTGGAACACATTATTCTTAGTGAAGCATCACAGGAATGGAGAAGCATGAATCCTATGTATTCTACTTTGATATGAGGACAACTAATGACAATTAATGGCACAGTGGGGGGTGGGGGAAGGGGAGAGCAGACAGAGAAGGAGGGAGGGAGTGGGGGAAAGGAAAAAAAAAGATAATTGTGACTAATTCTCACATAAATTGGATTTAATTTTGACCAAAGTACATTATTTGAATAATAATTTTTAATTCAACTTGTCAATATGTTGTTTAGGATATTGCATCGTCATTTATAAGTGAAATATGTTTGTAATTTCCCTTTATAATAATATATTTTTTTCCAATTCTAATATCAGGTACATCCAGATGAAGTAGAATGAATTTGAAGTATTTCTTCTTTTTCTATTGTCTATAAGATTTGGCATGATCTGTTTTTTGAAATTATCTTCTATTTTTATTTATAAATATTAGTTGTCTATTTTTTGAGACTTTGGGAAAAAATTTTAAAATAAAATGGGAAAGTTACACTATGGCAATATTTTTCAACTTAAAAAAGAAAAAACATTTCTACAATCTAGTATCTATAATGGAGTTCTAAGACAGTACCAAGGAAGCTATTTGAGATGACCAGAGTCACCCATGGGATTTCTCAACCTCCTGCCTTTGACACAAACCTTCAGAGCCTCATCTAAAAACCCCAGAACCAGATACCCTCCAAGCCTACTCTATTAATAACATTATAATCCAGCAACACAGACTGATGAAAAGGAACAAAGCTGAGCTGCACAGGCTACTACTGGTCACAACCTTCCCTTCCAGGCTGCCCTCCAGTCATGCTAGAAGAAATGGTACCATGCATTTATCACCCAAAACCTCACCACATTCAGTAGAGCAGTGGTTCTCAATCTTCCTAATGCTGTGACCCTTTGATACAGTTCCTGTGGGTCATGACCCACAGGTTGAGAACTGCTGCAGTAGAGTCTCTGACAGCCTAGATCAGGGGTCCTCAAACTGCGGCCCACGGAGGACAATAATCCGGCCCTCCGGGTGTTTTTGCCACTGCTGCCTCTCCTGCTACAGTGCGCATGTGTGGAATGTGTGCAGCAGTCTCGGACTCCCCTCCTCTCTGTCTCTCAATGACTCCTCTCAGTCTCAAGACTAACTGATGCACACTTACATCACTTGTTACGACTAGCAGTGACAAATATGGAACCAGACATTGACTATCTCGTTAGCCAAAAGCAGGCCCATAATTCCCATTGAAATACTGGTAAGTTTGTTGATTTAACTTTAGTTGTTCTTCATTTTAAATATTGTATTTGTTCCCATTTTGTTTTTTTAATTCAAAATAAGAT